>NDXA01000112.1:0-38703 GCA_002105455.1 Hemisphaericaspora xylofermentans | reverse complement strand
ACTGTTCCCTCCTATAGTGAGAGAGGAGCAGAAGACTTCAAAAACACAATCACCAACACTAAACCTCCCACCAATTGAAGTCCACCAATATTCCAAACCGCAATCAGTACCTCTGACAACAATATTGAAACCACAAGGGAAATCAAATCATTGCCAACACCTCGCCATATAGGCACTGCCTGCATAATATAAGGATGTTATTTATGGAATTGTAGTAGTTTTGTAGTATTTTGATGAATTGAAGGAGAAAAAGAAGTGTTAAGTTTTTTGTCTCTGTGATTTAGCCGCCATTTTGATATCATGTTTGCGGTTGCAAATCAAAAGGGCGTTCACAAAAGGTTGCAAAATAAAATTATCACGTGACGACTAATTACCTTAAAGATTCACTTCCTAAGAGAAGAAAAAAGCTTGGTGGTAAATACCGCGTATTTTGTCCCAATTTGGATTTCCCTTAATGTATGTATGTTTGGATGAAATCTCCCAAAGAACATCCAAACATACATACAGACTGGGTGAAGTAGACGATCTCAATCAATCAAAATTATACATCAATCATATGGTTTTCATGAGCCTAAATCACTACATATTTAGTTCATAAATTTTATAACATTACATTGCGACATACGGCATTATGAAATGAGGTCAAAATTTGCAACCATAATTAATTTAATTCTTCAAATCTAATTGTAAGTCTGGAGATATGTTAACAATCTGTTACGGCTTTGCAATCGACTCGATTATTTATGATAAAAGATGGACATAACAACATTAAGGATTAAATATTAACTCTATATAAACCATTAAATAAATAAAATAAATAAATGAATAACATGGTAAAAATCCACAATATAAATCCGTGCACCTAAACTAGTATACCACCAAAATTAATCTTCAACTGATCCTTGTTACCTAATTTCATTTGATTGGATAAATGATTTAAAAGGTTGTGTTTAAATAATCGCTGGAAATCATCTTGGAATAACGACTTATCTTCTATATAGTAATCGACCATCAACCCGTATATCAATGGTTGATTGAATTGTGATCTAAATTGGTTATAAATGAAAGTTAAAAACTTTGAATTAGCTTTGTTCATGATGATCTTCTCTACCGATTGGCAATTTCCGACATCATTACCCCATATGAACTTCGTGAAATTATGAGTGTAATTATTTTCAGCATCATACTCACTCATTGAAACAAATTTATGTCTAATCTGGTTACAATCGGTACAATGACAAGAATTCAACAATACTTGTAAGCTTGACACATTATTATTCTGAATTGATTGTGACATGGAAGGTAACCACCAATTGAAGAAATCAACCATTACTAAGTCATTCAAGTATTTTAAGTTAGCAAGTGATTGCAAAAATTTGTTCCAATCAATCTTTAATTGATCAATCTTTAAAAATTCATTAATGTTGAAATACAAGTATTCAATACGATTAAATTTTTGGAATAATTGATCCAATTGTTTTGAGATTAAATAATTATACTGTTGTAAATTATTGCTGGAATTCTTAGCCTTGTAGTTTACAATGGATAATTTTGATAATTTTGAATAGTATACATCTACAATTGTGGATAAATCGTGATAAAATTGATTAATACAGGAACAATCATGGTGCACGCAATTCATCTTCACCTCAAGTTGTCTCAAATTATTGAAGTTAATCTTATCAGATAAAGAATCTATTGTTAAAGGTGGTTGGTTAAATGAATGACTGTAGGATATTGACAAATTCTCCAAGTTTGTACATTTAACCGATAATTGGTTAAAAATTGATGTGGAAATGGTAGTGTTTAAATGCAAAGTTCGAATGGACTGGAAATTAGCTGATAAACTAGGTGAAGTTGGAACAGAATTGCTAGCAAAAGACTTTCTTTCTATAAAAAAATCCAAAGTAGTTAAATTTGAATTATAAGGTAAACTGCATAACTCTTGTACATTCAAAATTGACCAATTCTTAAGATTAATTAGTTTGTTGGAGGGAGCATTAAAATTGGTTGAAACTTCGTCATTATCTTCAATAATATTGCTGCAATTTTTGTTATTAAGATACTGATTGATGGATTGATGTTTTCTAATATTTTCAGTATCTAAATTAATAAATTCTATTGAATGGCTTGTTAAATTCCAAAAGATATTCAACGCATCATACAATTGCAAATAATCAAAAGTAGAAAAATTGGAATTACAATGAATATGAATGGATTGAATCAATTTGAAATTATTAATGGTTAGTGATTCAATAAATTGAGGTAGTTTGGAGATATGAAGATATGTTTGACTCGTAGTTGAATAATCCACCATCGTCGAGTTATCCTGATCAAAAATTACAATATGCTTATATAAAATTGGATTGATTAGTTTGTTGAATGATTTGGAAACTCGTGATAATAAAGCCAAATGAGATGCTGAGTTCGATATTATGATATCCAAGATATCATTAGGTAAATCTATCAACGTTTGTGGTTGTGACATTTCTATTAACATGGTATTTGTACGTGTTGGTAAACTTATTTCTCTTGTTCTTTTTTGCAGCAAGTAATATTGCAAACTCAAGTGTCTGATACTAAAAATAATAATTGAAGGACAGTTTATACGCTATCAATATTCAATTCTTTTAAATTAAAATAAATTTGAATGAATAGAAAGAGTGATATTTATTTATGTACTAACTGTCAATAAAAATGGAGAAAATGGCAATTCAATTTATAGGTGTAAGATTCATCGTTAAATGAATGATCAAAGTATTTTAGCGAGTGTCCCGCTTTAATTCAAACCAAAAAATTTTCAAAACATTGTGGAGGGATTATTTTTTTAGCTGAAAAGTGGCATTCTTTCATATTTTTACACTACTTCCTTACAACCTATTTCGGGAAAGTTAAGTGCGACTTGTCTAGCGTTGGTTTCAAAGCTCTCAACGTGACCCATTCATCCAGCATTTGCGCATCCATTCTTCAATACTTTGAACAGCCACTTTTGTTTAAGGCCAAGAAAAAAAGCAATTCTAGACACAACTGTAAGGCGATTTGCAACATTTCTCTGAGTATTCAATCATCCCATAAATCCAACCCACCCCTCCGCCCCTCGCGTTATTCTTGTTTACAGTTCTGAGTATACTTACCGCTAAGTATTTCTTTCTTCTTCGCTTGTTTTATCCGTGGCCACCAGTACATTTCCGATCCCCCTCATTCCTCCTACTTCCTTCTTTTTTGAGGAACAGTTTTCAGTTTTCCATTCAGACATCGATCTTCAATAATCCACAACTCGTCTAAGATAAATAAATATTGCAACCACACCTGCACCCACAATAAGATCCTGACTTCTAAATATGCCCATTCTAATTTGCATCCTATTCCGTGAATGTATTTTTGTATTCGTAGCATCATTATTTTTTCGCTTCTCGAGGCTTTACGTGGTCGGCCAATGAGTAATTGAAAAAAGTTTAAACTTTCTCCCCAGAACTTCAGTTTCTTCAATACATGGAAAAAGCTAATGTTTTTCCAAGAATTATAAGGTAAACACCAATATGCTAATGATATGAAAAACGTATTTGTAACTAATTGGTGTTTTCTGCCATATTACATGATGTTGACCACTTCTAGAACCAACAGATTCTACCTCTAAAATTTATAGATTCGCACCCAGCGTAGCTTGGATGAATATTCAACTTCCGTTGCTCCGATATTCATAACTATAATTAGATTTTTATTTTCGATTGTTCATAAATCTTGCATGCCAAGAAACGTAATACTGCAAACTTTTTTTATTCTGTTTGGTTGCTGTCAAAAGTTGCGCTCTCAATCTCCTGTTAAAGATCTTTCTCCTGAACAACAAACTGACAATTTCGCGAGGGGGGTCAAGTATAATACACAATGACATGTCTATCATATAGCTCGTTTGGAACATGCCAAGGGAGAACAGTGCATCGGCCCTGCCCACCGATATATCTCTGCTCTTCTACGCATTGGTTGTGTAAGTCAGCATAACATGCTACAGAGCTAAATCAATACTTTATGATATTAGTCACTAACTTGGAAGTTGTTTGTCTTTTTGCAACAAGCTTTGCAAATATTATAAATCTCAGCCACACAATTGCGTACTATGGATCCGATTAGGAAAAAAATGTGGGGGAATGCGCTAAAAAAATTGTGAAGAGGGAAACTGCGAGCCAATTCCAGTTTGGTGCCGGTTTCCGTAGCCCCCTTCCGTTGAGATCAGGATTGCGGTACAATAAAGTTTCTGTATCAATTGCCACGGTCAGTCCTTATGTTATTATTGCAGCATGTTGGTACAATTTTTTTATTGGGTATATTTTATGAAATAAGAAATACTGTGCAACAATATCGTCAGGTTCAGAATGGGCCGTTTAAACGTACACGGAAAGTATATTGTTTAGTTAAGGTTCCTGTCTTCCCCTCTTCTTCTTCATCTCAACTTGGTTATTCTTGTTACTATTGTATAAGTTTCCAAAATATGAACAACCTACTTTTTGAGCTTTATACATTGCGTATCGAATTATTGCACCACCTTCACATATAAAATGATTGACATGTGGGCTTTATTTTTACAGCTCAAATTTCCAGGTTTATAAATGTTTAACCATTTTAAACATTTCTAGGTAAATTTTGGCAGTACGTTGTGGGCTTATTCAATGATCAAATATCATTTGTAAACAATTTGAACATCAGTATTTTAATAGGCTTTCAGCAAATAATGCGTACTTGAATATAACTACGAGAACCCAGTGGAACTCCAAGGTAAAACTGTGGAGAAGAACCGATTTTATCTTAAATTATCCAGACATTTTAGAAGCTTTCAAAGCCATTTGTTTTAATTACTACAATGTAGAGGATATTATTTGTCTATGACAACCCCGAAATACTCTACATGTTCTAAATAACTACAGTTAATATTCTTGTTGAAATTTGCATCCGTTTTCTCGGTGCATAATTTTTCCATACTGGTTAAGATATGTCTTGTTTCTTAATATTTTTTTTTTTGGGTAAATAGTTTGAAATTTATTTTACCTTACTTAAAAAAACCTTTTTTGCCACATTACACTACCAGAGGACTTGAAAAAATTCTTGAAATCTAAAATAAACTGCCTATTTGGGAAATTTGGATTTTTTTCCAACATATGCTGGGTTTTCTTTTTGAAAATTTTTGGGTTATTAGGTTACTATCCTACACCTTATTAACCGGTCTTTATAGTTTTTACATCGCAACTCTTATCCTTACGGATTCTCCTCAATTGGTTTGCATTTTTATTTATAGAGAAGGTCTTTCTTTCTCTAGATCTTTACTTTGGTTCTATCCTACTCTCCTTTTCTAACACACCACTTTGCAATGTATCATCATAAAGCCTTTATTCCAGAGTTGACACTTAGACCTATTATCAACATACTGGATCCTTTAGAATTAGCTTACTTGCCTAATATGTAAATAACCTTGGAGCCACCGGTATTTTTGTCATTCCAAATACCTCTGCCTAATAACACATCCAAATTTTCCACGTTCTTGCAACCAATTTTTTGAGATATTCGCAAGCAATTCTATTCTGAACTTTACAATTGCCTCTATAAACTTGCCTTACCCTCACTCAGTATCTTTGCTGAGATAAAATCCGCTCAGTAGATTCTTTGAGCCGTATATCATTAATTCAACTATATGAAATATGTGGGACAGTACCTTTTTAACAGGGTTGCAGCATTAAGAAAATCCTAAACTGCATATTTATCAGGGATAGCCTTTCTTTCAGCAATACAAGGACATTTAGCTTAATATTTTAATACTTACCGTATATTAATCTTTCTGTTGTCACCAATAGATTTTGCACTCCTCAAAATTGGATGCAAAACTCAGGATGCCCCACGATTCTTCAATTATCTCAACCATATCTCAATTACGCACCGAGTATACGGAATCTATTATTCAACAGTTCCCCCACTTAGAAAGTCTCCCACTTGGCATTTACACGGGCCCATCATCTAGAACAATTAGTATTTTCAACGCATAACTTTCGTAGATGTATTACACTTATTTGTAGAGGTGAGATTTTATTCTAATTCCACACTACCAGAAAAAAAAAACGGCCACTTGTTAATTACATTACAGATAAAACAATATTTTGAGTAAAATCAAAAAACCAATTTGCAGAGAACATGCCGCCTACTTTTAAGAACAATAATGAAACTCACCACACTTCAGTATGCGTTAATTGGTCTAAATATAGCCTATCGTTTATACTCTGCATTCTTCATGATCATTGCTGATTGCGACGAGACTTACAATTATTGGGAGCCATTGAATTTATTGCTAAGACATTTTGGAAAACAAACCTGGGAATATTCACCTGAATTTAAAATAAGATCGTATGGTTACTTGATTCCTTACTGCATAATTGGTAAGGTGTGTCAATTATTTAATACTCACCACATGTCTATGTTTTATGCAATTCGTGTATTTGGATTAGCAGGAATGACAAGTGCATGTGAATTAATATTGTTCAAGAAATTATTGTTTCACTCGACTAGTATTGCTAATTGGTGGTTGTTGTTGACTTCAATTGCACCAGGTATGAGCCATGCAGGTGTGGCATTATTACCTTCATCCTTGGCTATGCAAACAACCATCTTGGCGATGAGTAATATTCTCGAAATGTTGAAAACCGGTTCAAGTAGACAGAGACAACTATTGATGGCCATTTTCTGGTATCTAATAGGTGGATTATTGGGATGGCCATTCTCACTTGCTTTGGGTTTACCAATTGGAATTTATACTTTATTCAACGTGATAACCAAGAAGCTTGCGATCTCAATATTGACCAAATGTCTCATTGTATTGACAATAGTTACTATTCCATTAATTCTTATTGATTCAATTTTTTATCAAATATTTCCAATATTTATCCCTACAAATATTGTGTTGTATAACGTTTTTGGTGGAGAAGGAGAAGGACCAGAGATCTTTGGAATCGAACCAGTAAGTTATTATATTTTCAATCTAATTCTTAATTTCCATGTTATTGTACCGTTGTCATTTTTTGGTATATTGCTAAATCCTTTCATTACCCAATTGAAATCATTTTCAATTTTTATATCATCTCAATTAATTATATGGTGCTTGATATTTTTCATTCAACCACATAAAGAAGAAAGATTTCTCTATCCTATTTATCCTTTGATTTCATTGCTGGCAGCGATATTCATCTCGAAATTCAATAATTCCGTGAAGAAAAAAGTCAATATCAAACTAATTCAAATTGGGTTTATAATTTCAATTATCCTTTTATCGAGTTTAAGAATTATAAATCTTGTGGAAAATTATGGTGCTCCATTAACTACGTTTCAAACAATTTCTAATCAAACTAGTGAAGAAATGAGTAATGTATGTATGGGAAAGGAATGGTACCATTTCCCAACTTCATTTTTTCTTCCTGAAAATTATAGGCTCAAGTACGTGGATTGTGGATTTGATGGTCTCTTACCGGGCGATTTCCATGAATCTACTAGTTTGATGGAATCAACTACATTCATTCCAAGCCATATGAATAATAAGAATAAATTCGAGGCCGATAAAGTTATACCTTTAAATCAATGTGATTATTTTGTTGATAATTCACAAGACCGAAGCATTCCAAAGTTAATCAACTCCGATTTATCGCTAGTTGATACCGACAATTGGCAATTGTTGACTTGCAATAAAATATTAAATCCAGATGGGAAACATAACTTACTTGGAAAACTAATTTATATTCCAGATTGTTTACGTAAATTAATTCCGTATAAGGTTGAATACATGGAGTTATGTATATTGAAGAGAAAAGTGATATCAGCATGAGAATGCTCCTAAAACCGGAAACACAATTCCTGTATATTAAAATTAAGTAACCAAGCTATCATTACCGTATACTGTGTATATAAAGTTATGGAGAATGCACTATATTAGGATAACTATGCATAATATTCATTCAAAGCGGCTCTTGATTTTTCAAACCCATCTCTTGCTTTATCTAAAGCGTCTTTGATTAACGCAATCCAGAAATCATCACTTGTTTCATCAGGTATCCCATCTGTAGATAGATTGGCGGTTCCCTGTTTCTTTTGTTCTGTTGTATTGCTATTTTGTTGACTTGATTCAGTTCCATCTTGATTCTGTTCATTATTACTATTATTATTATTATTATTACTATCATAAGTTTCATCATGGACTCCATCACCCACGGTCTTTTCTTTGGTATTATTTATTATTGTCGACTTTGATGTTGATGGTACAAAATTGTCGAAGTTTATTCTATGACCATAATTCTGGATTCTTTCACATTGGCTAGAAATTGTTGTTAACCCCAAAGCAGCAGCAGATCCTTTTAAGAAATGACCAGCTGCAGACAATTTCTCAAGATTTTTGTTGGATATATGAGTATTGATTTGCTCAAACGTTTCTTCGACTTGATCTACAAATGTTTGAAATAAAGATTGTGAAAAACCTTCCTCATCTTCATCCATTGCTACGATTTCGCTGAAGACCGACCATTCTACAAGACCTGTTTCTTGCAATTTTTGTCTCTTTACTTCTGTCATTTTTGTATATGTATATTCTTGGAATCGAGGAGGGGAGTGTGCTCTGTCTTGTAAATTATTGAATCTTATTTCAAACTAAATATTGGATAGATTTCTATCTTCAATTATAACGATTCTTTAGCGAGCGACAATAAAAATAATGAGGGGGGATTTTAGCTTGTTGCCCTTTTTCGTGGCAAATATGAGTGAATATTTATATGTCCTTAAAACTAATATGGAACCCTAAACAATGCCCACTTGATTGGTTGAAAATATCAGTTGGGAATAAACAAAAAATGAAGCTAGGATTATAGATCTAAAATAGCAAGTACTGTAAAGTTTAGTTAATCTTCGTGCTAAATGGTATTTTCAATATCAAAAACAAATCTTGCTGTCAAGAATTACTCTTTATACGTAATGATGAAAAGTGAGCTGAATCTCAGGGTCGCTTTCTGCTGGGGTGTGTAATGTTATTAAGTTTTTCTGCACGGAATCGAAGTATTTTTATGATGAACAATCAATTACGGACAGTTCTTAAATTATCTTGCCGTGTTTTTGCTATACTTTTGGGAGTTAATAGGTGATATATCTTGTCGTGTTTATAACAATTAAAATTGTATATGAAGGGGATGTATGTAAATTAAATAGAATTGATTTTTGGCTCACACTCTTTTTTTTTGTTTGTCTCCATTTATTAAATTAAGCTAACGTTATTCAAAGTGTGTGTTTACAACAGAATTCACTATTATAATACGATTATGATGTCATAGGGTTCAACTAAGACAATAAAAAAATTTGCATGGAACGTCGTATTCATCTAATATGCACGTACCAATCGCTACCCAGATATGACATTTACTGAGGTATATGTGTCAATTTTATGACCAATAACGTATTTACATTCTATCAACTAACTCTATCACATGTATATCTAATACTGTATATAAAACAAAGTTTACTCTGTTCACTAACAAATTATGGGGAACTACTGTAGACTGCTCCCTTTCTCTTACAATTCATACAAATCACCTAATTTATTCATATAATAAGTTGGAGACGCGTCCTTATCTAACGATAATACCATCTCTTCAGTTTCGATACCAGTTAAGACTAGCAAGGTATCCAACCCACCATCTCTACCAAACTTCATATCTGTATTTAAACGGTCTCCAATCATTAGACCTCTCTTTGGATTTTCCTTTAACCCAGGATTATCGGCCTTAATGGAATTCATCATTGATTGATTTGGCTTACCGCAAATAGCATCTGGTTTACGTCCACTGGCAAATGAAACGGTATCTATGATTGACCCTGCTCCAATAAGCAATTTACCCTTTGATGGGAAAGTAGAATCAATATTGGTTGCAATAAATGGAAGAGATTTATTATCCTTCAATAAATATTGCATAGTAATAGATAATTTCAAATAGTTCAAATTCAAAGTTAATCCACATAAAACTGCACCAACATCTTCATCTAAATTAACAAGATATGGATGATCGGGATTAAATGCAACACCATCTTCGATCAACTTGGGATCATTGGCTCCAATGGTGCTATATCCTAACTCGTTAAGTTCCTTCTCAATTCCTTCTTCACCCAAAACCCAAATCTTCTTATCCCTTGGTAATTGCAAAATCTTATCAATATAAACAGCAGAAGCATAGGATGAACCAAAGACTTCATCCTTTGTGATTCCAGGAATACCCAATTTTTCAAACTTATGTAAATAATCATCACGAGATTTGGTAGAATTATTGGTAACAAAGATAACCGTTTTTCCGGCTTCTTTTAATAAGGTTAATGTTTCTGGAACGTGAGGAAGTAAATGATCCCCCAACCATAACACCCCATCACAATCAAATAAAAAATAGTCGTATTGGCTAATTAAGGCAGTTACTTGTTCCTTGGTTTTTATCTTCACGGACATTGTTGCTTGGTTGTAATTCGTTTATAATTTTCTGATAATGTGACTGATAACGTTTTCCCTGTCAACAAATCAAATTAGCTACGCTAAATAAAATGAGTGAAAGAAAAAACGTTGAAGTTTCTGTTTTTTGATTAATTTTTAATTCCCACATATCTCTATGTAGCAAACTGAATAATGTCGCGACTCATTCGAATAATAAACATCAACCATCAAACACATCCTACAGTAGCATCTCATGTATTTATATATTAAATACAAAAGAATGAAAATAAATAATATTCATTATATGCTGCAAATGTCAAAAAAAATTAGTCCCAATGCCGAAAGACCGTATAAACGATTAAATAAAAATAAATGTAATACAAGAAATATGTGATGCATGAAGACTTGAAAACACAAGGAAGATAGAACGGAGTCTCATTATTCAACACTGGAAAACTACTGGTCATAACTAGAGCCTTTCCTCGTTCTTCGGGCTATAATTCGACAACAATTTACCTGAAATCTCATTGCTTCAACTCTCGGCTTAGCTGTCTCTCATTTTAAAAAAGATTAATTCAAGGGAATCATTATTGTGCAATCAACCCATATGAGCCATTTCATCAAGTGGACAAACTTAGTGCTCCTTGGCAGCAACACCAGCAACATATCTTGGGAAACGGAACTTGGATTTATCGTGATAAATTTCTTCATCAAACTTGGCCCTTCTTTGAGGACTCATGGAAGCTCTGATCAATTCTTGTCTAGCCATTTCCGCATAATATCTTCTAGCAAGATTCCTATCTTGTTCAGCAACCAACAATGGTTCTAAGTGTAAACGAGCCCAGATCTTTTCTCTGGTCAATTCATTTTGTTCTTGAACCCCAATGTGATGTCTGTAGAATCCAAATGCCATTACACCACTGATAAGCACAAAAAAAACTGAGCCTCTAAAACCTCTGGATGGAAGGTTTCTCTTCCATTGGATTGGTTCATATCCCCCAATAGGTGGTAAATCTTGCATGCTGGTTGTTCTGGTTTATATATGATTCGGAAATCCCTCTAGGTAAACATGTTTCAATTTTTTTCATCTTATTTTTCAGCACCTCCTAATTGGTTTAATAGCAAAATTTCTGCTTTTTGCCATGGGTGCACGACTGTGCGTTTCTCTTTCTAATTTCGCCCCAAATATGGCATGCTTCAATGTAATTATTGCTAGATCATTAAAACTGGATTATAATTTTAAAGTAAGTAAGCTATATAGAAAAAAGAAGACACACGAATCGTGCATAAAACATTATAGAGAACAACGTATGGTACATTTTAGCATTTGACTATTTGATGTCGAATACTGGCTTCAATTTCTTAATCAATAACCAATCTTCTCTTGAAACAGTATCACGGAATGCTGGGTCTTTCAATGTATCGATAGACCTACGTGAGATCAAGGAATATAAGTTGTCAGTTTCATCCACATGACGACCCCAAGTAGGTTGAGCAGAAGATGGATTTTCTAATCTCATAGCGACACCAGCAGAGGTCTGTCCCTTCTTAATATGGTCATGAGACTTGTGATTGACTTCCAAGGAAACAACCTTACCTAAGACCATAACATTAGGTTGTTTGGTCACTGGATCAGTACGAACAGCGCAAATAGGTGTACCGACACGAACGCAGCCTTCAACAACGTCAACACCGATAATCATTGGATTTCTCTTATTAATGATTTGAATGGTCTTTAACACACATGGCAAGACAGCATATTCCATAAATTCCTTACGACGAGCTTCAAGTAATTTGGCTTGGTATGCAGTAAAGGAATCAAACAAATGATAAATGATATCAGCATTGAAGATCTTAATGTTTTGTTCTTCTGCGTATTGTTCTGCTTCTTTATCAATCTTAACATCAAAACATAACATTACGGCCAATTCTGGAGCTCTTTCTAACATAGTGGTGGCCTTCATGACATCTCTCTTATAAACAGGACCTAAACCAATCGACATAACTGGGATCTTCATATCCTTTAAGAAATCCAACAAAGCTTCTAAAGAACCCAAAGTTGATGCTTGGACAACAACACCCTTACCGGAACTATCAACTGAATCTAGTAAACCGGTCAAGTCATCCATAACTTCTTCCATGATTTCGTCTTCATCATCTTCTTCACCAACAACAATCAAACGCGAACCGGCAACTGCCTTTTCTAAATCATTGGCGGCAATCTTAACCCCCAAGGCAGCCTTCACCTCTTTATGATGAATATATTCAGATTTAATACGTAACTCACGAGATGGAGGTGGCGTTAACAAAGCCCTGATATTCGTGGCAATAGGACCATTCAAACCGCATAGAACAACACGATCACCTTCTCGTAAAATACCGTTAGACAAAACAACATCAATAGTGTAACCGAAACCTTCAACAACCTTCACTTCCAAAATTGTAGCTTCAACCTTAGACAAGTACATCAATTGTTTGGACATTCTCTTTTGAGTCAATTCAAGCAACAACCATAATAAATCTGGGACACCTTCACCGGTAACGGCTGAAGTTGGAACAATTGAAACGTATTTGGACATGTTCTTGTTTTGGAAATATAATTCAGAGTTCAACCCTTGTTCGGATAAGGCCAATTTGATCTGTTCATATCTGTTGTGGAATTCAGCTTGAACGGACTTGGATTGTTTCGCAAAAGAATCTCTAAAGGAGTTGTTAGGGATTTCTTTCCAGTCGTATAATCTATCAATCTTATTTAATGCAACGATGAATGGAGCCTTTCTATCTCTTAATAATCTGATAGATTCGAGGGTTTGTTGTTCTAAACCATGCATAATATCAATCACTAAAATAGCAATGTTACATAAGGATGAACCACGAGATCTCAAATTGGTGAAAGACTCGTGTCCTGGAGTATCGATTATCAACAAGCCAGGGACTTCGAAGGATTGCTTTTCGTATTGAGCCATAACAGCTGTCTTTTGTTTAATGGCTTCAACTGGGAAATAAGTAGCACCAATTTGTTGGGTAATACCACCAGCTTCGCCACCTTGAACGTTGGTTTGACGGATCTTATCTAATAATTTAGTCTTACCAGTATCGACATGACCCAAAATACAACAAATTGGAGAACGTAAATCCTTGTCGGACGCAGTGCTTTCTGGTTTCTTCTGATTGGTTAACGCGGCTTTTTGTTTAGCTTCCTCTTTAGCCTTTTCTGCTGCAGCTGCGGCTTCCTTGGCTTGACGAGCAATTTCTTCTTTGGCATGTTGGTCTGCTTCTTGCTTGGCCAAAAGATTTGCTTCCATTTCTTCTTCTTCTGCTGCTTCTTCTTCTTCTGCTGCTTCTTCTTCTTCCTCCTCTTCCACTTCTTCATTAACACTCTCAATATCTTCTTCTTCTAAACCCGCTTCCCAATCTTCGGTCACCGGTTCGTCGTCCAATGCCATCTTTTCCCAGTCATCGATTAAAGCTTCGTCTTCTTCGTCTTCTTCCTTCTTCTTCTCGGTAATGTTAGCCGGAACTTTTTGAATGAAAGTCTTTGGTTTAGTAGATTTCTTCTTGGTATACACAACCTTCTTAGGCTTTGCTACATCTCCAGATTTTTCTAAACCAGCAATAGTAATGTTCCCGGCTTGTAACAATTGTTGACGACGACGTTCCTGTAATTTCTTTTCTTCCTTTTGCTTCTTGGTCAAGAGCTTACCTTCGGCCTTTAATTGCTCTTTTTTCAATCTATCTTTTTCTTTCTTTGCTGCTCTAGCAGCCTCTTTTTTAGCCTCTTCTTCAGCTGCGACCCTTTCTTCTTCTAATCTACGTTGTTCTTCCTCTTCCTCTAAACGACGTTGTTCCTCTTCCAATTGTTTCTTTAATTCCAATTGACGCTTTAAGGCAGCAAGACCAGCAGGCACTTTCTTACCTTTCTTCGCAGCAGGTTTTGCAGTAGGTTCCTCAGCAGGCGCTTCTTCGGGCTCTGGAGTGGCAGAAGCAGAAGTAGAAGCGGCTGCAGCATTTTGTCTATTGGCTTCTTTGATTTGTTCCTTCTTTGTTGCTTGCTGGGCTTTTTTCTTTTGGGCTTGTTCTTTCTTCATTTGTTTTTCAGCTTCCTTCTTCAACTTTTCCTTTTCTTTCTTTGATAAGATTTTTGGACCATCTTTCTTATTCTTTTCGTCCTCCTCTGCTTTCTTATCTTTCTTTTGTTTGTTCTTACGAATTGAACCTAAAAAGTCTCCTGCAATATCATCTGCGGATGCTTCAACAGGGCCATTTTCCGTTTCATCGTCACCTACAGCTTCCACTGGGCCAGAATCAGCATTAGGTGTTCCGAATTCTTCAGCTTGTGGTTGATCTTGAGAGAAATCATCTTCATCCCAAAAGTCTCCACCGGACTTAGCTCCTTTCTTTCCTTTTTTAGCCATTGTGGAGTAACTATCTATGGTTTCTATAAGCTACTGCCAGCCAAATTGGTTACGTGAAATTTTTTTCTTTCTTTGCAATGCAATTCCAAAATTTGCAATGAGGCTTGCACGACCAAAATTAATGATCTCATCCAAAAGGTTTGAGGCTTGATTCCTAAAAAAAAGAAAAAAAAATTTTGCTTGTTAATGGTCACCATAGCGGAATTTATCGACGTCTTCAACCCTAAAGCTGTAAATAGATAAATAATTGGAGATGACTACAGTTGAGAAAATTAAGGCCATCGAAGATGAGATGGCAAAAACCCAAAAGAACAAAGCAACTTCATTTCATTTGGGTCAGCTTAAGGCTAAGTTAGCCAAATTAAGAAGAGAATTATTGACTGATGGCTCCTCGGGAGGTGGAGGTGGAGGTATTGGGTTCGATGTTGCAAGAACGGGGGTTGCTACTATAGGTTTTGTGGGTTTTCCATCTGTTGGAAAATCTACGTTATTATCGAAATTGACAGGTACGCATTCGGAGGCTGCTGCGTACGAATTCACTACTTTAACCACAGTACCTGGAACCATTAAATACAAGGGTGCCAAGATTCAAATGTTGGATTTACCTGGTATTATTGAAGGTGCCAAGGATGGTAAGGGTAGAGGTAAGCAAGTTATTGCCGTGGCAAGATCTGTCAATTTGTTATTTTTGGTTTTGGATGTCAACAAACCTTTACAACATAAAAGAATTATCGAACAAGAACTAGAAGGTATGGGAATAAGAATTAACAAGGAACCACCTAATATAGTCATTACCAAAAAAGAAAGAGGGGGGATCAACATCACAACTACATCTCCCTTAACTCATTTGGATAACGATGAAATTAGGGCGGTCATGTCAGAATATAAAATTAATTCTGCTAATATAGCATTCAGGTGCGATGCGACTGTTGATGATTTAATCGATGCCATAGAAGCAAAAGCAAGAAGGTATATTCCTGCTATTTACGTGTTAAACAAAATCGACTCATTCTCGATTGAGGAATTGAACCTTTTGACGAAGATTCCAGATGCCATTCCAATTTCTTCTGGTATTGGATGGAATTTGGACGCTTTGTTGGAAATGATGTGGGATAAGCTTAATTTGGTGAGAGTTTACACAAAGCCAAAGGGTAAATTGCCAGATTTCAATGAGCCTGTTGTTTTGAGAAATGATAGATGTACAGTGGAAGATTTCTGTAACTCCATCCATAAGTCGTTGGTTGAAGACTTCAGAAATGCATTGGTTTTTGGGACCTCTGTGAAGCATCAACCTCAAATCGTTGGTCTTTCACACAGTTTAGAGGATGAAGATGTCATTACGATTTTAAAACGATGAATGGGAATCTTAAATAGATAATAAGAATTTTTTTCTTAGGAATACGATATCTTTTGGGCAATAATCTGTGTGTATAAGGTGTGTTTTGCTCTATCGTAGGTGCATATCATTACTCTGTCGCTCTCATTGAATTATACGAAGTATGGCTAAGTAACGTTGGAACAGCCGTGAAATTTAGGTCACGTGATATCATTTCTGAAATTTTTTTTCACGTTAACCAAAAAAAGTGAAGAAGAGATCCCCCCTTCTAATCTAGTATCCTTCTACGGATACATTCACACCTCCTTGGTAAGACTTTCAAGAGCATCGTCTCGACTTTCATTCCTTCGTGCTCGAAACTTGAAAGGTTTGTTTAGGTTATTATTGTCCTTTTACTTTTTGAAGAGTCAAGTTTGACATCTCGTACCGCTGTCCATTTTTTTGTTAATTGAATTAAAGTATAATGTCAATATTACCAGAAGAGATTCAAGGTGTCTTAACGCAATTGTTGGAAAGTTTATCGTCCTCAAATAATGATATAAGAGCTACCGCTGAAAAGTCACTTGATAATGACTGGTCTTTAAGGGCCAATGTTGAAATGTTATTGGTTTTTTTGGCCGAACAAGCTTGCATGGGTTTGAATGATACTACAAGATCATTTGCCGCTGTTCTATTTAGAAGACTTGCTATTAAGTCACCAAAAGAGTTATCTAGCGTGACAGACAGAACAATCGGTGTCATCAGTGAAGCTGCTAGGGCACAAATTAGAGCTATCTTATTAAAAGGGTTTTCCCAACAGCAATCAAACCAGGTCAGGCATAAACTTTCTGATGCGATTTCTGAAGTGGCAAAAGATGATGCATCACCTCCAGGTACTTGGAATGAACTTCTTCCAGCTTTATTTGAGGCATCTAGAAATCCAGATCCAAGTTTCCGCGAGTCAGCATTTAGAGTTTTTTCGACTTCACCAGAGTTAATCGATCAAACATTAATAGACGATATATTGCCAATTTTTAATGGAGGCTTTGAGGACCAAAACGACGAAGTTCGTATTGCTGCATGTACTGCCTTTGTTGCATTCTTTAGAGAACTTCCCAAGAAGAACTGGCAGCGTTTATCACCTTTGTTGCCTAATTTATTAAACTCATTGCCAAGATTTTTACAAAGTGGTCAAGATCAAGCTTTGGCCTTAGTTTTAGAATCGTTGATTGACTTGGTTGAATTGGCACCAAAGATGTTCAAAGAAATGTTTCCAACAATTATTGAGTTCTGTGCAGCTGTTTCAAAAAACAATGACTTAGATTCAAATACAAGAATGGCATCTTTAGAATTACTTACTACTTTTGCAGAAGTCTCGCCATCTATGTGTAAACGTACTCCTTCGTATACGGAAGAAATGGTTCTTATCACATTATCAATGATGACTGAGGTTTGTATAGATGATGATGATGCAGCAGAATGGAACAACAGTGATAACACTGAGGATGATGATGAAGAGCCAGAACACGATGCTGCAAGACAAGCTTTGGATCGTGTCGCTTTGAGATTGAATGGACAAGCCTTAGCTGCACCATTATTTCAATATATTCCTGTAATGATACTGTCCACTAATTGGAGGGAAAGACAAGCATCCCTTATGGCCCTTTCATCTGCTGCGGAAGGTTGCGCGGATGTCTTGATGAATGAAATTCCTAAGATTTTGGATATGATATTACCAGCTTTAGAAGATGAGCATCCAAGAGTTCAATATGCATGCTGTAATGCTTTAGGACAAATGTCTACTGACTTCGCCGATATTATTCAAAGAACTTCCGGTAGTAGAATTTTACCAGCATTAATCTCAAAATTAACCAACAAGTCTGTTCCCCGTGTGCAAGCCCATGCTGCTGCTGCGTTAGTTAATTTTTCTGAAGCAGCAAGTAAAGATGTGTTAGAACCATACTTGGATGATTTGTTGAATAACTTGTTGGGTTTATTGCAATCTCCAAAGAGGTATGTGCAAGAGCAGGTCTTAACTACAATTGCCATTATTGCCGATGCTGCCGAAAAGATGTTCATCAAGTACTATGATACGCTAATGCCATTACTTACCGATGTTTTAAAAACTGATATGGGAGAGGAAAATAGATTGTTGAAGGCTAAGTGTATCGAATGCTCTACCTTAATCGCCGTGGCTGTTGGTAAGGAGAAATTTGCGCCTCATTGTCAAGACTTGATTAACTTATTTGGTCATATTCAGGAGACCGCTGTTCAAGATGATGATCCAGTTAAGCAATATTTAGAACAGGCATGGGGGAGAATCTGTAGGATTATTGGAAAGGATTTTTTACCGTATTTACCTTCAATATTGCCTCCGTTATTGGCTGCTGCAAAGGCAACTCAAGATATTTCCTTATTAGAAGAAGAGCAAGCTGAAGAATATAACGCCAATGAGGAATGGGATGTTATTAATTTATCAGGAAAGTTAATTGCTGTACATACCGCTGCTTTAGATGATAAAGTTGCGGCCATTGATTTGTTGAGAACTTATGCAATTCAATTGAAAGGTGATTTTTTCCCATGGGTTAAAGAAATTGTTGAAGAAATTGCGATTCCTGGATTAGACTTTTATTTACATGATGGTGTGCGTGGGTCTGCTGCATTAACTCTTGCTTCCTTGCTTAAATGTTCGGTCGAAGCCACTGGTAGCAATTCACCAGAGTCTTTAATGCTTTGGTCTAAAGCTTCAGAAAAGTTAATTGAAGTTTTGACTAGTGAACCTGTTCCCGAATTGCTTGTCGCATACTATACATCCTTGGTTGAATGTATCAGTGTCTTGAGTCCAAATTCCCTTTCTTCCGTTCAATTGGACTCGTTAGCCAAATCTATCAATTCAAACCTTACTGAGATCTATGATAGAATCAAATCCCGCGATGCTGAAGATGATGAGTATACAGAAGACGTAGAAGAAGATGAAGAAGAATATACGGATGAAGAATTATTAGACGAAATCAACAAAGCGATTTCTTCCATTTTTAAGAATACCAAATCAAATTTCCTTCCTGCATTTCAACTTTTGGCTCCAACCATTGCTACTTTTATCAATGATGAGAACACTAATGTTAAGCTTTGTGGATTATGTGTTGTATGTGATGTCTTGGAGCATTGTGGACCAAGTTCTATCGCATATAAGGATATGTTTATCAACGTTGTCGCCGATTCCATAATCTCATCCCATGCTGGAATTCGTCAAGCTAGTTCGTATGCTGTTGGTGTAGCTGCCGAGTTTGGAGGCGATAATTACCGTGAGTTTTGTTTAGGATGTTTAGAACCTATGTTCAAAATGGCTTCGGTTCCTGACGCAAGAGCAGATGAAAACATCCACGCTACAGAAAACTCGGTATCATCAATTGCTAAAGTATGCCACATATTTTCTTCGTCAATCCCTAACTTAAATGCAATCGTTGAACAATGGATTTCACTACTTCCTGTTATACAAGATGAATCAGCTGCGCCTTTTGCTTATATGTTTTTGAGTGAATTGATTGATAATCAACACCCCGCAATCAGTAATCAGATTCCAAAAGTTGTTGATTCCGTAATCCAAGCTTTGGCACACGCTTCAATTGCTGGTACCACGGCTGAAAGGATAGTAGCTTCAACAAGACTGTTATTAAGCTCCATTCCTCATAGCGAGGCGATTGCACTTTTACAGAAGAATCATTCTGAAATGGACGTTGTTCAAAAGTTTTTCAGTTAGGGCATAATTTACCACTATATTTTACATAATAATTTCAAGATACTTGTTCTTTTATTATATCTATAGTTTTGAAAAGTATATTTAGTAGATAATACATACATTATAATAATTTTATATTTACTGTTTATAGTAGGTCATAGTAGTAATTACATCAGTGTGGATGTATTTTCGATAATTTTCTACCAAATTGTTTCAAACAATAAGTACGTTCGAATTAAATTAGAAAACCACTGAGACACAAAGAATAAATTCACAGGAAAATTTTATTACGTTTAATACTATCAAATCTTTAATATTATAATTCTGTGTTTTCAGATAGAAATTCAATCTTTACCCATCTCATCTATTTAATATCCCATATATTGCAAACGACATGTCATTGCACAATTCAGAGAGAGAATCAGATAGCAGCAGTGGTATAAAGAGGCCCTCGTTAACAACAATAGAATCAAGTGTCACGAGATTGCTTGTTTCCACAAAACATCTTCTCGAAAGTTTAACACAGTGGGCAAGAGAAGAAGCCGATGATAAATATGTCTCAGATGCGTATGTTAAATTGGGGAATGACTTCCGTGCAGCAATTAGAGCGCTTAGTCACAGTGGTATTGATATATCTGACATTGGAAATGTACCTCAAGCGCTAAGAATCATATTGGAGGCAGCATTGAGCGAAGAACCAACTCAAGAGAACTTGGACCGATTTTTACCAAATATACGAAATATTATAGTTACTTTATTGCAGAAATTAAAATCCAAGCAAGCAAAGGCAAAGGCGTTATCACAAGAAAGTCAAAATTTGGAACCTCCAAATAAAGCAAAGCATTCGCCCAAATTTGGTCGAATTTTATCGTCAGAGGAAAATGCGTCTAGGGAGACCAAAAGTTTCAGCAACGATGCATTGTCACAACTTCAGAAAGGAGATGCCCTTCAACGTCGTGCATCCAAAAGATTCAGTGCCTATCAGTATGCAAAACTTACTAATACTCCAGTCTCCTCTAACACACTACCTCGGATTGATTCAGAACCTGCTAGTATCAAGGTAGGCTCAACAATGAAGGACGATTTAGAGGATAAAAGTATATCCAGCGAGGAAGGATCAAAACAAATTGATGAATCGTACATATTTCTAAAATTAAACAACAAAACAAGAAAGGCTATGATTAAACCACCGATTTCCTTGGCTGCCCTTAGACTTTTATTTGTTGAAAAGTTTGCGTATTCTCCTGGAAGCACTTCCTTTCCCGATGTTTATATTCAAGATCCTCGTAGTGGAGTGACGTATGAACTTGAAGAGAACATGTTGGATGAATTAAAATCGGGTACTCTCTTGTGTTTAAATGAGTCTAGTTCCCAATCAAAATTAATGCATGATTTCTCTCTGAAAATTGATACATTGTCAAAAAGAATGGAACTGATGCAATCGGATATTATATCAGAAGTGAAAGATTCAATTAGTGTCATGACTCTTTCAGCTTCAGCAAAATCCTCCTCCAATGTGGATGAAAATTCCAAGTCTAAATCAACCAGTGGTATAAAGGATATTCAACGAATTGATGCAGATTTGCGAGCAATTCGTCAAGCTCATTCTCTGTTTAATGAACGCGTGCGAGGTATAATTCAAGATCTTGGTGCTCAACTTCTGAGCTTTCAAGAACGTGGCCTTGACGTCTCAAAGGATTCTAACAGGGCATATATGGAAACATGCCACTCGAAATTGTCAGAGGATTCCGATCATTTACTTACTAAAGTGGATGATTTGCAAGATATCATGGAAGAATTGAGAAAAGATGTTGCTCAGAGAGGTGTAAGAGTAGGAGAAAAGCAACTTAGACATACCTCCAAGGAAATCGAGGCAGTTAAATTGGCGCATGAAAAGATGGCTAGCTATATCGAGAAAGAGAAGTCGGTTTGGAAAAGGATCTGGGAGGCTGAATTGGATAAAGTTTGCGAAGAGCAGCAATTCTTTAACTTACAGGATGACCTAACACGGGATTTAGAGGATGATATTAAGAAGATAGAGGAAACATTTTCTTTAATCGAGCTTTGTTCCTCTGAGCAAATAAAGAGCGCGAACTCAAAAAGGAACAAGGTCATTGCCAACTTATATATTCCAGAACCGGGCGAGAACTTGCATGAATTAAAGGATGCCGTGTTGAATCAAGTAGCTGCGCTTCGGCCAGATCACGAGAGAAGGTTGGAAGCAATCGAAAGAGCGGAAAAGATTAGAGAAAAGGAAAGGCAAATCATGACCATAACTCAGTTCCAAGAAGAATTGGGTGATTTTGTTGAAGATAAAAAACTTAAGAAATCTGGCGGAATCGCTGAACTAGAGAGACAAAGAATGGAAAAAGATAAAGAAAATCTTAAATGTTCTTTCGGAGTTGTGTAGCTTATTTCTTATTATGCTTGATATTTCCATTAATCTAGGGAAGAGAGTTGTATAGTTTCAACATTTCAATACAAATTCAAACTCTTTCTTTCCTCGAAAACATTTGATAATTGAAAGATTGATCAGTGACGACAATTCTTCAATATAATCCAGCGTTTTATTGATATCTTTGTATCGGCGAAGAATAAAACCAGCAATATCCCTTAAGTATTGAATGAATTTCATTTTATCAAAACTGTCATATTGAAGTATGCGGTCATGGTTTTTCAAGTAGGATTCTAGAATCATCTGTAATACTTCTGCTACATTATCTTGGACTGGAAGTATTCCGCCAAATGTATGATTAATCAAGTATGCGTGTAACCGGTTTTGGAGACAGCTTTTGAGGTACTTCAATAGGGCCTTAAAAGAACGGTACTTGCTAGTTATCAACTCTGTTCGGGAATGGTCCTTGCGTATCTCCAATCTAGGAATATAAATTTCTAAACCTACAAAAGTCAAACTCTTTTGACCCAGGTCAGGCTCAAAGTAAGATGTCTTTTGATGATTAACGAACGCCCCGTAACTGTGGAGCTCGTTACTGTTGACTATTGTCTGCACCCTTCTGCACTCATCGAGATTGCTTGAAATGACCAAAAAATCGTCCGCTAATCGAACAAGTAAAGTTGAGGTTGAAGAGGAAAGAAACCTAAACTTTTCATTCACCATACTTGTGTACACTATGTCGCAAAATGTTCCCAGTAACGAGAGTCCCTGGAAAACGCCTCTTTTTCTTTTGAACATTTCATAATGGCCATTAGAACTTTTTATTAAAACTTTGGATTCAAAAATCTGACGGCGACAAACTTCAAGAATATCTTTCTTGTATAACTTCAAGGTTTTGACTTTATCAAAGTACGATCTATTAGTGCGTTCTGAAACAGAGTGGTGGGTGATATTAAAGTCACATACGCTACTATGGACTGCTCTGGTTTCTTTCTTCCATTTCTCAAGCGACAAATCTAATTCGCAGTAACGACGATAGTAGTATGGATTGTTATCATCTTCACCTGCAAATAACTTTTCGACTTCTTCCATTATCCGTGATTGGTCCAACCTATCATAACACTGCATCATGTCAAATTTAAAAACATGCAACGTTGGTAGAAATCCCCCGTTCAGATCGGCCATTTTCTTTCTGAAGTCTACAATGCATTGAGCGACATCGGCATTGGAACGCGCCGTTCGATTTAAAATACCAATCTTGCTGTTCCTCATTTTTAATTTGGAACGAAGTATTTGGCCAACTGGAAGCAAGACATCACTGTTGAATCTCCTAAATTCAAAAACTTGATCTTCCTTACTATGAGAGTTTGGATCAAGGACATTAGTTAGATGTATCCTGGATGGAACACAGATAAATCTAAAGTCCGATGCCTTGGGAATAAGTCGCATAAAACCAAAATTCAAGTTAATAGTACTAATTTCTGAATCTGACAATTCCAACTTCACGAGGTTTGCCTTCATGTAATGGGATATCCACTTCCGAGATATCTGATTCCATATCTCATGAGTGAAGTATAGAACTCTAGTTTCTGGAGAATTAGAACATTCCGAGATGTACCAGTAACTCTTGAGAATTTTTGGGAGAAGTTTTCCTAGCAACCAATATAGAAATGAATTCAAAGCTTGTCGCCTTATCTCGAAATCTTGCCTAGAAGTAATTTGTGAATCTCCGAGCCATTGGACATCCTTTAACTTGATGTGCAAAATTAGGTCTTGGATGTATACACGATCCATTTTTCGCAAATTTACGTATCGTACAATCGCCTTTCTTAAAACTTTTTTGTTGAAATTGCCACCCCATGCTTCTGAAGGTAGTAATTTTTGAAGGATACTAAAAATGACTTCTGAGACAAGGGACGTAGGGGTTGTGTTTCCGAGAATATCACGAAAATTTGGAGTTTGTCCAGCGAGGTATCTCCAATAAATTAAATCATACCTACATTTCCCCTCATTTGATATTAGGGCCTTTAACATTCTCCTCGCTCGGTTCATTCTCTTCGGGATCTTGGACTGGGTTAATTCGGTCGCAGAAAATACTTCCACGTATAATATATTTACATCTTGAGGTACCAATGAGTTTCTAGAACTTCCTGTACTCTTCATGCGATATAGTATATTGCTTTTGGATAAAACGATGGGGTGAACGCTATGCTTAAACGGGATTGGATTGCCAAATATTTGAAAAGAATTACCATTCCTGAATACAAGGAATCCTTTGTTATTTAGTAGCAAATCCAAAAAATTCTCCTCCCCAACTATCATATACACTTTCTCCCAATGTGGCTCTCTTAGTTGATTCGCCTGAAAATTTGAATATGCGTTGTTTATCCTCGAATTATATCTATTGTCGAGGCTCGGATCCGTATACCCATTCACAAGTATATTTGGAGATCTTTCTGATACTAAATAAGCGATAACATGCTCAATGAAATCAAAATAGTTATTCACTGCAGGGATACGTGGCAACTCACATACATTGCGATTCCTGAGTAATCGGATACTGTCTAAGAATGTTATGAAAGTTGGAAGCTCAGTGATCTCCTCTTTCCTCACTGATTTGATATGTTCATGTAATGATCTTTCCATTATATACTGAGTTGTTTGATGAAGATAAAAAAAAAAAAAATTAATTAATATCTGAAAATTTTCCTTTAAAAGCTTCACTTTTTTACATTCCAGTAATGATAAAGGAGGTGGATTTAGAAAAAGGTATCGTGTACAGGACGCTCAAGCAGATTAGGATAGATGAGGACTATTGTTGTGATGATCCTTCGCTAGTAAAGGTCTGGTGCTGTGATATCCCACCGCAAAAAACCCAACTAATTGCAGGAATTATCAGAGACCACTTAACAGAGCATGATTGTGTAGTGCTAACTCATCTAAAGAGATTTATGAAAGTTGGCGACCATATTCGCGCAGTGCTTTGTTCATTTGATTATATAAACGATAGAGCTGTCTTACTTAAACGACTCGAGAAATATGCCCTGGAAAACCTAACCATTCGGAACATTGGTTTAGTGGATGTTCCCCTTTATCCCCCTAAAACCAAAGACCTTGCCAAAAAGTGGACCTTGCAGTACTGGCCAATGACATGGAAAGGGAATCCTAATCACCAATTTCTTAATTCGATTGAGTTCGATATGGACCAAGAAAAAGCCATGATCAAAGCCTTACTAGAAGAGTTCGAGACAGTGGCCACACAAGACGACACATTTTCCGACGTCAGCAGCCTGGTCACTCTAATTGCAAAAGAATGCGATGGTATGATCCTACCAGAAGTGATAAATGTATATAGAGCTAACTGCACCCCTGGGAATCATGGTGTTATGCTATGCATAGAAAGTGTTGCCAAACGAGAACTTCAAAAGCGACAGACTAATAGCGCAAAGGATGAAAATAAGGGCTATCTTTGTCATAATATGATTGTATACACCACGCATGAACCTTGTGTTATGTGTTGTATGGCTCTAGTTCATTCGAGGATAAGTCGTATTGTGTACCTTGCACCTACTGTGACTGGTGGTTTGGAGTCCAACTATCAACTTGGAGATAGAGATGGCTTAAATTGGAAATATCAAATATGGAAATGGCTTGGGATTGAAGAATTAGATAAACTTAAGAAGTTGACTAATAAGAGACAGGCATCTGTTCACTACTAGCCATGCCTATTGCTCTAGCAACCCAGATAGTTTATCTATCCCTTTAATAGAATTTTTGACAGTTTCTGTATCTTCCATGTCTCTTTCGGTATGCACAATAGTACTGACTCTCGCTGTTAGTTGATTTATTTCATTGAGCTTGTTGAGTATATCCATTTCCAAAACCTTCTCTTGCGATTTTAAGGTTATACTTAAATTCAGTAAGCTTGTGGTTAAATTTCCTAATTCTCTAGAACTAACTTGTTGCAGTGCTGCATCAAATATATCTTGCATTGGGAACTCGAATTCTAATTGAATGTTGCTCCTTACTAAGCTACATTGTCTGGACTCTTGTTGACCAACCAACTCGTTGTAAATAGCTTCTATTAAATGGATGGCTGTCCTAGGAGGGAAATCTCTGGCAAAGCTCTCCAAAGACACATTTGATTGAACTCTCATCAGAGAGTTTAGATAGTCCGACAAAATTCTTGATGACTCCATGCTGTAGTTATTGATACCTACTTCATAGTTCCTTTCTTCTAAGATCTGGCGTGTTGATAAAATGTTTCTATAATTGTAGTCGTGTACACCTGCTCAAACCATAAATTACTTGAACTGAAGAATGTAAAAACGAAAATTTCATTAAAATTAAAAATAAAAACAAAACCTACTCAAATTTATTGATCAACTTCTTAGCCTTATCCATGTCAACTTTATCTTTTGAGAGCTCCTCCTTTTACGTTCAGGCACTAGCTTCAAGCATTTCGAAGAGATTACTTGACGAAAGAGATAATTCTTTATTGCTCAACATAGCTCCGACGGGTCGACAGGCAAAAAGAATTGCCCAGCAAATCAACTACTCCGAAGATTACACTGATGATTTTGACTTCGAGGAATCACCAACGTCCGCAATTGGTATCAAAGGAAACAACGGTATCCAATCGGTAACTAGCGCTCAAAAATATTCTCCAGCAAGGAAAATACCAGACATAAAGGCGTTCGAAGATGAACAAAAACTCCTTGATTTGGCCAGCAAGCCGGAAATTTTAATACCTATAAAATTATCCTTGGAAAATTCGAATTCAACTCATAAGTTGGTCGATTTTTTTATGTGGAACCTTAATGAGTCCCTTGTCACGCCATTTGAGTTTGCAGAAATTCTTTGTATCGATCTAGAATTGCCAAGCACAATGGCCCTGCAAATAAGTGAATCTATTCTTCAGCAGATCGAGGATTATAATTATGCTTCTAGTTTGCAGTTACCTAACAACAACCCTTGCAATGTTATTATCGATCTTTCGGTAAATTTAAACAAGCAGTTGTTTCAAGATCGTTTTGAATGGGATATGAATCAGAAAGACATTACGCCGGAACAGTTTGCACTGATAATAGTATCAGATTTAGGACTATCTTTGGAATTTAAACCTGCTATATCTCATGCCCTTCATGAAATAGTTCTCAGAGCTAAAAAAGAAATTATCGAAGGTACATTTAATAATGAAATACACAATCTACATCTTGTTAGAGGAATTATTTTTGAGCAAGGCATTAGAATTTTTACTGAAACAAGTGTGCAGAATGGAAACGATCATTGGGAGCCTTTAGTAGAAACCTTGACCTCCACTGAAATTGAACGTAGAGAAAACGAGAGGATTAGGAACTTAAGAAGATTGAAAAGAGAAAATATGAAGCGCGATTATGATGACTATACTGGAGCAAAAAGGAGGCAGGTGGGACGGAGAAGGCTAGAAGAATTAGATTGGAGGGCTGGTTAGACGTTTTATTATGGGCTTTTATGAGGTGAAAGTCACTGATATGGTATTTCGTCACGTGACCTCTATGCTAAGTAAAGTGAAAGGGCCAAAAATGTAATGACATGGCATTCTGCTTTAGACAAAACTTGTATCTCTTACATGTCAATTACCGATATATAGAAAGCTAAGTATATATCATTTCTTGAATGATCGTTTGTCATTCCCTTCGGAACTCTTTACGAATTTCTGATGAAATTTTTTGCTCGAATTCTCACCAAAAACAAGTAAAAAAATTGAACAATCCAATATTACCATCATTTTGGTTGAATTGGCTCAAATTTTCCTTAGAACCAATTGTACAACTTCTCAAGATTTCTGCATGATTGAAATAGGCTTAAGAGGAACAGCGCGATTGAATAAATTCTTGAGATCTACATACAAGTTTGGGAGTGGTGGGTAGGTGGTACTCATTTGTGTCTCGTCTTCCCCCCACGTCAATTTCCCTGTCGACTCAACAAACAAACTCAATCGTGTATGATAATCTGGATCCATAAATGTAGCACTACCTTTTAAATAAAGAGACGAATATGTAATATCTACATCCATTGATTATCTTTCCTTGCTGGAAATTTCAAAGTGTAAATATCGAACACTTTCGGAAAAGGTTCGACTTTGCTCAAGGCTACCTTTCTTAGTCTCGTAAAAATTTTACCCTTTACCAAATTCTGGTCAATTAGCGTAATGAGGATATTTTCGACCAAATGGTCGTCCTCTGTTCCAAAAACAATCTGCGCAATGGAGTCATAATCTAAGTTATTGGGTTTTCGTGATATCTTCCACGCGTGCTTCAAAAGGTTTCGAATAAGAATGATCTTCGCTTTGTTCATTAATAGTAATACTTTCAGATCTTTCAAATACTGGTAATTCTGCTGAATCTCCAAATCAAACAGTTCAACATCTCCCAGTTTTATATGCTGAGCTAATCTTGCATAAAAATATACCCAGGGCTCCTTGCAAATTTGACCAATATAGTTGAAATTTGGAACCTTCCCTACGACCAAACTAATTGGTAATAAAATTTCTAAAATCAAATTTACATTCTTATGACTCTTGATCAGACAGTTATCTAGACACCACAACAAATGATAAAAGCTTTCCATCAATTGATATTTGATTAAGTAAAATTTGCTTAGATAGTACCGGTATTGTAGCTGTTCTTTCAATACAAAATCTCCAAAATTTAAGGTAGTATTGTTCATGTTGCTAAAAATATTTCTACACAACAAAGGATTATCAATCTTAAAGTAAATTAAACATAGCTTATTACCAAGATAAAGTATTATGGACCGTTTGTACGTATTTATATCGTTGATTTGAGACCTTATATGGTTAAACATCTTCAATACAATCGATGCTAAATAGTTAAGTCTGTATTTTCCGCCATGTTCTTGGTAATATAATTGTAAATCTAGCTTAATTGCCCATGATATAATGATATCGCTAATCATCTTAACTATATTTGACAACAACCACCCATGTTTGTTATTAAGGAATGCTATGGATAATTCATTGAAGTAAGTGGTGTATAGATCAAATGATTTGAGCAATGACCAAGGATCTAATTCTATGCTTAATTTTATAAAACTGCAAACCACATTATTGAACGCTGGCCAATCTTCATCGTATGTCGTGACTATTTCATTAATATTAATACCTTTCTCTAGACTGTTGAATTCTGCAATGTACGTATTCTCTTTCGGGTCAATCGAGAGAAGTCTAGTTAATTGAGCAATCTGTTCAACCGGACGTAGTGAACGAGTCTGATTGACTTCATGAAGGAAGTTTTCGATAATATTCATTATGGTCATTTTTTACCCCAAATTATATCCTCTTACTGGTTCGACATGCTGTTGTCATAAAACCAACGAGGCATTCCCAAAAAGAAAAAATAAAAAAAAAACTTGAACGAAAAATTGCAAGCAACAGCCACCTTGTTGAAGAGACCCAACATGTCATCAATAACACCACTAAGAACCACACCTAGGAGCCGAAACCCCCCCATGTCTGTTTCCCGACCTCGGAAATCCTCCTTAAATTCCAAAAGAAACGTTAACTTGAAATTAACAGTTCGTTTGCTTCCCCCTTCACTTCTCGAGTCCGAATTCTTAAACCAATTAGCGACTTACTACCCACATCATGCCACCAAGATTGCTCATTACTACTATATTAGAGGTTCATATCCCTTAAAACCATTTGAAATACCAGTGTATTCAAGGGCATACGTTAGTTTTAATACCGAAAGTGATGTCAATGAGTTTCTCAAGATGTTAAAGGGCAAATTTTTCTTCGATGAGTCGAACGATTTAATGGTACCAATTATAGAGAAATCCATTTATCACAAAATGATAGACTCCAAAAAATGCAAAACTACGAGTACCCCCCCAAAAGTTTTAAAAGGAAAAATTGAAGATAACGACCTTTATTTGAAATTCTTAACGTTCTTGAACCATGAAATTCAAGAATTTGACTTAATGAAAATAAACAAGTCTCTAAAGAAAAGGTGCCCCGTAAAAGAAATCTCAACGAAAGAAGACAAGGCAAAGAAAAAGAAGAAAGCCAAACTAAAGGAAAAGAAGGAGAAAGATATTGAAAAAGATAAGAAGCACGAGGGTGCGAAGAAGGAAGAACTGGAAGTATCCAAGGTCCACACTAAGGATGCGACTACGAAAGATGCCAACAAGAAAGAACATAAGGAAGGTGCACCAAAGACCGACTTCGAAACACGCAAAGAAAGCAAAGTACGAAAACGGAAAGACAGAGCAAAGTTGAACCTGACACAGGAGAAACTAGGCCCGGCTCCCCGGAACGAAGTTGAAGCATCAAAACAGACGATCGGCAAACTATCGAACCACAAACGAGAAACCAAACCACCCAAATTAAAGTCAGAACTGCTGGTAGAGAAGAAAGATTCACAAACCAAGCAAAGATCTTCGGATAAACGAAGAGATACGGAAGAGACCAAAAAAGGTAAATCAAGAAGGGGAAAGTCTAATAAGTCGAAGGAGCCATTAGAAAATGGCGTTAACACTAAAGAACGCAGTGCAGTTCAGAATGAAAGCCCTCGAAAAGAACCCAAACCATCCAGGAGGATTTTAACTAGAGAGACAGATATGAGATCCGAAAAATCATCCGTTGCTGTCAAACCATCCACAGCGAAAAGACCACATTCGTCCAAAGGAGATCGGATACCTTGCTCAAACAGTAAAAACAAGGCAACTGAATAATTTTACACTCAAAGCCCATTTTTAGGATTTGGGTAAACCCTTCAGGATGAGCGATGAAAGCTATTGTACGATTGGAAGATACCAAAGACTCCAATATACCTTCAAAAAAACTGGGGGGGGGAGCATTAGGAACCAACCATCATTTTCTTGCTTCCTACTGCTGTTATTTTTGTGTAAAAAAGTTGCAATAGAAATAAGTCAATGAACATTTGTTTGAAGTATTTTTAGATAGATACGTAATATACTCTTTATTTTAATATAATAGCCTCTACCACTGTCAAGAAGCAGATATGCTGAGATTGGTGCTTGCACTTCTCTGGATGCTGCCACTGTTAGACCACCATTGAACGGTGAAAATTGCCATTCTCCCAGAACGATACTGTTGGCATTTCTGCTTACTGTGTTAGCCAATATATATTACTGAAATCTGCTTACAAACAGGTAGACAATATAGAATTGTTATTCAAGGGTGTACATTTTGGAACACAAAGGTAGCAGTATAGTTCAACTCAAGCTGAAGATTGGCCAACTGGCACAAAATATACCCAGAACCAGAGCCGATCTACAACCTAATACTCCCACGTCAACGGTAAACCTTGAGAAATGCAACTGCCTCTTGGACGTTTTCTTACAGCCTAATATTGTAATTGACTTAATGGCGATTGGGAATGTAAGCTAAGGGTACAGCCGAGTTATGCCAATCCCAACTGGGTTATGCTCTCGCATGGCTATCTTAACTACTCACTCCAACTTACCATTTGTTCATCATATTGTGTTTCAAAGCTCCTTTGTTTAGAAAAACGTTACATCTTACTACTCCCCATATTTCCTTTCCCTTGGGTATGGTACCTGCATGCTACCCTTTCATTCTGATAGTCGTTGGTGTATTTATGCATGTGGGTCTCAGAACAACCATATTCACTCTAGTAAATTCCCCCATTCTGACCATTCTCATCATTCTTGTGGTCCTTCTCCTTATCGTTGCGGTTCAGTTAATCTATATCGGCCGAAACATGGAAGTCCTCTTCTCATCCCTCTGCTGTCTCTTCATCATCCTAATCGCTCATGCTTAGACAGCAACTGAGTTGAGTATTTTGGTTTGCTGCTACCTGCTCAGAAGGTTTACTTCTAGCACCATATACTGTTCACATTCTTCCATGAAGAGCTCTCATCCATCCATCTCTGCGATTGGTTCACCATACCTCATGTCAATGTTAGCTATGGCCCCATTCTCGACCTGCTCGCTCCTTTGGTCTTCGCCCCAGTGACCCTCTGTGCCCTCCTCTTGTCATTGATTACATGCTGGTAGACCCTTACGGTAGCCGGTTTTACGTCATCCGTTAGCGCCTTTTCGATCTTCAAAGTTATGTCATATCTCTTATAGTCCCTTATCTTGGACTATAACTCTCCTTAGTACCATTGCTTTATTGTTAGTAGTAGCAGCTACTGCCAGTAGCGCTCATATAGGACTTCATACTTGACTCCTGTCTGGCACGGAAGGTCCCACACCGGAACTGCACTCCTACTTGCTATTATCATGGTATGTGCTTCGCGTATTCGTCCTCGACCGGCCTACTTCATCCTCGACTATGCCCCTACCTTCCTCATCGTCGTTCCTTGACTAGAATTATTAATTACTTCTCTCATGAATTCTACAACACAGGTAAAGGTTAAACACCCAAGCCCTGGGCAACATAGAGCATCTACACAAAATAAGCGAGAAAACCATGAGTGTTGTAAACTGGTCATTGTGGTCACCATGAGTACTATTAGACTTTACACATGACAAGTTAATACTATAAATTATGGCTTATTTGATTAAGATAATACAAAGTAATAGTTATAAGTGTTCATTGAGAAGTAGACACTCTATCTACGTTGTGTAAGACAAATGATTAATATACTATACTAGTAGGTTGGCCGCCGTTGGTGGCCAGGTCCCTCCAAGGTAATTATTTATATCAAATGGGGAGAGGTGTTGTGCGATTGGCAAGCAAAGAGTAACAAATAAATACGCATTTAAGAAAGACGCACTGAGCAATAACAAATATGCTTAGCACTAAATGAATCATGAATTTTCTTCAAGCAGCTCCCTGTAAATGACATTTCTGGCATTTGTCTGTTCTTTATTGCTCAAATCCAAACCACCGAACTGAAGAGATTGGCCTTGGGGTTCATTGATGGTATAGTTTAGATTCTCATACGAATCATCCGAACCATCAAAGACTGTATTAACTGAACGATAACTCTTCAAATCGCAAAAAGGAAGATTTAGAAGAAGCAACAATCGACGATTGAATCTCTTAATGAAAGTATTGCCCTTTTGGAAAACCAACTCGTATGTAAAAAAAAAAGTCGCCTGGTCAATAGAAGTGCGAATCAAGTAGATGGGAATATTTCTCCACGTAATTCCTCGGTGTCATCAAGCAAACCCACATAGTGAGGTTAAGTAATTGTACCACTCAGTTGCATGCAGATGACATGTTCCTGAAAAATGAGGATCGTTTGGAACAGGACCTGATCACCTATTTTGATTTAATTCAAGAACTTGTGTGGATTCCCATAAGAAAGATCATTTTAAGCAGGCCTGTGCAGTTTGGGGTCTGTATCCATGATTTACCACCGGAGGAATTTGAGCGCAATCAACGCCCATCCCAAATAATACTAATAGTCCCACAAGCAAACAACCCAATTGAGAGATCCTACATGGCCATACTTCATTATCACTAACCGGCATCTTAAACCGTACATGGGTAAGAGTACCACGTGGTACAAATCAATCGGCAATTCGGTAAAGGCTACACAAATTAATGTGTCCTGATGTATTGACATATTTTCTGGAGCCAAATCCCACGTAATCAAAGGCAATGCTGACGAACATAAACCGCAGAGAATCTATTGTTGATTGACTCCAAAAGAGACTGAGCTCCGCAAAACATCAGAATCACATAATTCCTCCCAAATAAACTTATAAGTATGTTCCGTATCCTTAAACCTTTGTCTTTAAATATATAGTTAATTTACTTTCACCCGGTTTGTTCGTTCTATTCTGTCTCTCTCTCCCCCAAGGCTTTGATGCAAATTCCAAGACTACTCAAATTGATCCTATCGGGATATTAGAAATGGTTTGGTATTTTTTCAAAAATATAGAAAAGAGGTTTATATATTTAATCTTTAACCAATAGAGAAAGACAAAGGTTTAAGGATATGATACTAAAATGTACCCTTTTGCACGAATGAACCTCTATTTTGCTAGTTATAGTAGGCAGTTATTAACCTCGTTTTCTCGATTAACGTGTTAGGTTTTTTTAATTAGGTAAATTATCCAATTTACCCGGAAAAACAAAGAGATTGAATTTTAATAATTTTTAAGGAACAATTTGTGGCAGCTAAACTTTTTTTTTCTAAATCCATCTCCAACTACTTTTCTTATTCGCCTTCTTCTTCAGTAAGAACTACGGAACATTAAAGACCATGTCATGTTTATATAGACTGATATATATAATCTATACGTGTCAGCCCATATAAACATATAAACATATAAACACGAGTGTTCATTTAGTGAAACGCATTGGAACCATTTTTCTTTTAATGATGATTAACTTGATAGGGACAACTGAGTTTTCAAAACATTGAAGATAGTTGTTATAAAGATAGTAGAAAACATATCTGATATAAGAAAAATGTAAAGTTCTTAAATGCTATTCAGTAAAGTGATCAATTTGTCGTTTATTTATTTAGTATTTCATAAATGTTTATACTATACATAATTTCTACTTAGTATCTAAACATTCTTCTTTGCATAGTTGGTTTTTCCAACGAAAATATAAGCAACAACAAAGTAGAACCAAGCTGAAATAACCAACACAGTGGCAGCCATATAATACCAAGCATTAGTGATCTTGTATGATCTCTTGAATTCATCATTGGCCAAATGTCTAACTGTGACGATTCTCTTATCTTCTAAATAACTCAATCCAACTCTCTTATAGTCTAATTCAAACGTAAACATACCATGATGATCTGGGATAGTGAAGTTAACATAATAGGCATATGCATCCAAGATTTCATCATCTTGGGATGATACAGGACCTAATGGTAATAAATTAAGTCTTTGATACGGATCTAATAATTTGAATGATAATTGTAATTGATCTTCCTCATTTTGAACTTGGAATGGATACCATTTACCTTCACGATATTCAGAAACGCCAATTGTATAGATGACTTGATCCTTAATTTTATATAAGGTAGAATTCAAATCACCTGGAGAATCTGCTTTATGATGTTGAACAAATTGTAATTTTAATACTCCTTGTTCTTGTAAAGTCCATTTATGTAAATCTTCTTCAGACAATAATTCTTCAGAACCAACCCATAATAATCTAGCATTGTTTAAAGCTTGGAATCCAACAGCCAAAAATCCTTGTTCTCCAAAAGTCCAAGTCTTAGAATCATCCACAGCAGCATTGGCCCTGTTGGTATAACCAGTTGCTGAAGATTTTAAGATTGGGAAGATTAATTCATTATTTGAAATCAAAGCGGCATTACCGTTATAATCCTTGACCTTTAGTTCATTGATTAATCTATTACCTTGTACAATATTCTTTTGATCTAATTGAACTTCACCATTCTTGGAGTTAAAATGGTCAATATATTCATAATTTTTAGGAGATGGGAAGATACCCAATTCATTCAAGAACGTTCTAATTCCTTCAGGCAAGACACTTTGAATACCTCCAATTGAAATAATGTTACCATTAGCATTAATAAAGTTTAATAAATCAAATTGAGTCAAATTACCTTTATTCTTAATTGCCTTTTTAGAACTTGGAAATAAAACCAAGTTATCAAATGCTTTAACGTCTTTTTCATGCATTATTGCAACAGGATCATCATATTTGGATAATGAAACATCATAGTTCTTGTTCAACAGTTTTAAGAATGTGTCTACTTCTGAAGAATATGTTGTGGTATCATTCAATAAGTTCAAAACAGGATCATATAAGACAAGAACATTTGGTTTAGCTGTTTCTGCAGTTGCAGAAACAATTTGGGCAATTACAACCAACAAGAATCCCACAAGGACGTTCAATTGGTTATACATGACTTGTGTTGTATCAATTGGGGAAGGTGTTGGCACTTGAAGTTGAGCTGTTCTTTCTTCTGATACTTCAAATCCATATAAGGACACAGTGTATCGTTTTTTTGTTTGAACAATTTCGGGAGTTTTTCAAAACGCCGGTTTATATGCAGGTACTAATAAAACATCAAAGAAGCAGCACACTTATTAACTATGTAACAAGCTATAGGATAAGAGAATTTACCACATTCAGAGGAAAGTATTGATTTTAAAGTCATTTATAGTACACAATGTTCGTGGACTTAAACAATAGAGTAAACCAATACAGTATAAATCAAAATCTAGTATAAATTTGGTGTACTTATGCTAGTATTCGGTCATAATTTATTCGCCGCTTAAACAATTGAGAAAAAGAAATCCGAGTCTTTTGATCTCATCATCACCATCACTCTCTTTTATAGTCATTCAATATACCCCATCAAATACTCATATATATTATAAAGCAAACATGGCTATTAAAGTTAAGGTTGAATTCTTGGGTGGTTTAGATGTGATATCTAGCTCAGTTAGAGAACATAAATGTACTATACCCTATGAAGAAGGGGATGCTACCATGAAAGAATTGATTGATCATATTGCAAAGACAGTGATTACTGATCCAAAAGATATCCCAGTATTTATCGAAGATGGAACTGTAAGACCAGGTATACTTGTCCTTATAAATGATACTGACTGGGAATTAGAAGGCATGGAAGAATATGTTGTTGAAAGTGGAGATGTTTTCACTTTTACAAGTACTTTACATGGTGGTTAAAACTTAAAGCTAGTAGATTTCTGTGTTTTCAAATTTACATGTGTGTATTATTAGATAAAGGAACTTTATAATTAGATAGGAACTAATCGGCATCCTAATAGACCTTGTCCTTCCCATTTATCTGTAGGCTTTAACACAAGATCCATTCGTTCATCCCCTCGTTTTATGTCAACATGCAAATTCTGATCAACTTTGGAACGAACTCTTGTGACTAGCTCAGCTAGTCTTCTATTATTTGTAGCATGTATATCTTCATCAAACAAAATTATTTGATCCCCTTCTTTCAATCCACTCTTGTCTGCTGGTCCATTTGGTACGATTTGACTAACCTGTGCAAACGGAATAGTGTATTGTTGTATTTGTCTCTCTCTAACGTCGGAGCTAGGTATGTGCATCTCAGACTCATATTTCTCGTCTTCTTCCACCACTCTTGAAGCCCTTGTTGCAAACTCTTCTGCCATTTTCTCTTCCAAAAGATGAATAATATTCTTATCGTCATTTCTCAACCGAATAATTCGAACTCGTATTAAACGTATACTAACAACATCAATATCACTCCTGGGAAATCCATCTGCTGCAACCAACTTAGTTTCCATATCTACATTATACTTCTGTCTTAATAAATCAAATAATATTGTTAATTGGGATTCTATTTCTGATTTTAAATCTGATAATTGTTGAAAACTTAATTGGGAGAATGATTCTATGTCATATTCTTTGAATTGGTCAGAATCTAAATTCAAATTTTTCATAAGGCCATTAAAAGCACCATTGACATCATGGTCATCTACTGTCATGTTTGATGAGATTGTGTTAAATGAGTTCGACGCAAACCTAAAGTAGATTAATTAAATTGATGGCGAAATTTCTATCGGCTTCAATTTTTCGGATAACTATCAACTAAATTTATAACTACGATGTTTATAACCAATCACTTACAATTAATTATCACAAATAACGATATGCATTTTTTCTACTTTTGAAATAAATAAATAGAAGCTCTATGCTGCAACATTGTCTTCGGTACTTAATGCAAATGAATATGTACTAACTTCTTCAACATCGTCCTCTTCATTTCCTTCACTAATTTCTTTCCATGACGCTATAGTCAACATCATAAAACCTATAACCACAAGTAAATCACCAACTAATTGTTGGAACCCTAATTTATTTCCAAATACCCACCATTCAACGACTCCAATTAAGAATATAGTCAATAACGAACTAACTGAAGAAAGTACAGGACTAGTTAATGCCATAAGTGATAAAAATGAAGCACTAAATAAGCAATTACTGATTATGGATCCTCCGATATAGGTCCAAATTAGTCTTGTATTGTCACCATAATTGAAGAAGTTGAATTTATGAATATGTAGCAATTCTCCCAAGATAATCAATGTCAAAACAATGAAGAATGTAAATGTCCCAAATAATCCCATGATAAAATTTGCAAAAGTCAGTTGACGACGTGGAGTAATGATTTTTGCAAGATGGTAAGGAATGCAAAGATATTTCTTATACAAAACTTCGTAGTAACCGTATAACACTGCTCCTATAAGAATAAGTAAATTACCCCAAAATCTATATGGATACACAGTATCGTTATCTTTTGTCTGGGAATCCGTTCCAGAATAGGCCACCACAAACACCCCGGTAATTGCAATCAAGACAGAACTTGCTTTTAACCATGAAAATCGTTCATTCAATAATGGTATAGCAAATG
>NDXA01000111.1:0-38855 GCA_002105455.1 Hemisphaericaspora xylofermentans | reverse complement strand
ATGAATCAATGAATGAATGAACTGACTAAATTTAATTTTAATAATTAATTGTGGTAGTAGTCAATCGTTAATAATTCTTAATTCTTAGTTAGTGTCAGTCAGGTAAATTTAATTTTATTAATAAGTCAAGTCAAGAAATAATCTTTTTTTTTTTTTTTTTTTAGAATTCTTTGTCGAATTTCTTTTTTCGATTCTTTTCCTTTCTTTCTTTCTTTTTGTTTTCTTTGCTTACGTAGTGTGAATGAATTGTTTGTTTGTTCGACAAAATTTTAGTTTACGTGCTAACTTCAATCTCTTTTATGTTAAAGAACAATAGTATGGCAATGATCAACTACTTAATTAATTGAGGGAATTTAATAGATAACAACCAACACAATACAAATTAAAGAATGAATGAATTTACTCATAAATATACGAAAAACACCAGCCATCTATATAAATAAATATGATTAAGTTAATCAACCAATCAATAAAAAAACTTATGACCGGTTGTTTCAAAGAGAAATCGAGAAGTCTTTTTTTTTTTTTGTCTTGGGCCTCCCCGGACCCCACGAATCATTTCTGAATCACTTTATTCTGGTCCATTCTATTGGTATTCACCAACAAACAACTCCACGAGAAAAATGATCGTTACAACGTCATTTATTTTTATTTTTAATTTTTTAAATTTACTTTGATTACGTATGTAGAAATTAAATAGAAAATTTTAAGTAACAAGGTGAAGTCGTGTACTTTTGAAGGAAAATTGCATGACACTCTATTGTCTTCTTATACTTCTTCTTCTAATACTAAGTAGGAATCACTTATAGAATTTTGCAACCAAGCAAAGAAGAAAAAAAGTTAGTCACTCGTCACCAAACTTGTCAATCACAACGTTGCAATATACATCCCCACCATCCAAAAAAAAATGATGATTCTGCTTCTGGTTCTTAAGACTCATCATTCTTTGGTTCATTACGCGGTCTTTTCACATTTTTCATTTACTGTTTGTTTAATTACATACATTGATCTCTTTGTCTTGTAAAACAAGGAACATGAGATAAACAAATAAACCCGCATGGTATTTTCATTCTTCTCTTCTTGAGGTGTCATCACAACAAGCAAATTTTCATTATTATATCGTCTAGTCTCTTATCAAATCAAAGGAAAATGATTTTTCGCTTCCCCCCACTCTTCGATGTATTTCAAACTAAAACAACTGATTATTGTTGTTCTAGATTCTTTAATCTTTATTGTCTAGCAGTCTTGTGCACTTTTTGTATTGTCATCGTAACCTTGCAAGTTTCGAAATTTTCAAAATACGATACTTATCAACCACGAGTTTTTCTTTTTGTTCATGACCAGCAACACGTTGTTGTTGTTATTCTTGTTGTCCAAACCTCAAAATCTTCAACAAGCAGCACGTCATCTGTTGTTGGATGTGCTTGCGAATATCTTTTTCCACTTCTACTTTGACGGGCAGCACATAATTTCTTTGACATATATTATCCAAATTCTTTCAAATTCTCGAGTAACAACGTAGTGTGATATGTGCCTGAAAGAACTATTTATAATATAAAGAGCACGACTTTTACATCTCTTTTACAATAGATGGTATGTTGTTGTACCAAAAATGAGGAGATCATATCCACCAACTCGATAAATTGTTTCATAACTTCTTTAACCTTAATCAGTTTGCATTGTGAAGCAGATCAATACAATACCCGATTTTTCCTTCACAAACCCATCACCCATGTGTTCCAAGAGTTTTAGTTTTGTTTTATTTATTTGCAACCGCGACTAGAAATATTTTCGCAACCAGTTAGTAAAAAAATATTGTTCTTTTTCAATTTGCTGATATTTCGCATCAAAACTGGATGGATACAATTATTTTTAGCACTCTTCAGTGCAATTCTATATAGATGTCGTAAAAATAGTAAATGTAAAATAATTATGTACGTTTCCAGGGCAAGGTTTGCAGTAGTTCCTTTTGTTTCGGCTCGATGGTTGTCACAGTATTGACTACGTTTACACTAAATGAGTAGTATTCGTCAGTAGTGCGACACGCGACATTTATGTCGCTAGCTTGGATTTCTGGATTTGTGGAATTTACTTGTGTTAAATGAAGCATAAGGCGTTTTATGACAAAGTAGTGTATTTGGCAAGTTTTGGGCTTTATTAGGTTTTCTAGGGATTGCATATTTAAGAGGTGCATTCCCTTCATTTTCTATATGTTTTGTAAGTTATAGAAAGTATCATTAATATACGAGATTTTTGTATTTAACTCGAATTCAAGACAATTCTTAATATAGGCAAATAGAGCAAGTGGTAAGTGTAATCTGTGTATTGCCTTAATCACTTGCGGTGAATGAAGCATCTCCACATCATATACATAAGTTACTATTTTACCCGAATCAGCACCATTACAAGTTATACCACTAAAGCGTTGAGTTCCCTTCGCGGCCATTCGCACTAAGTTAACTAACTCTGCGACAATGGTTTAAAAAAACCTTTTGAAGGCATACTATGCCCTGTAAGTGATGTGGGCTCTCCAAGATACATGCAGGAGAAATGTCAAAAAGCAATGACTATCGCAAGGCATATTTCGGAAACCCAACATTTTTTATTACCTTCACGGAAAACCCAAAAGGGCCTGAGATTGTTGAAGTTCTTGAAGTTGAACAATCAGGCACAAGAGAGGCCGGACATTGTCTCAATGGTCTCATATCGAATGTGATGCTACTGCTTTTGCTCTCTTGGCGAGTATGCTGGACCAGGGAGTTTCAAAAACGTGGATTACCTTATTACCATCTAATCCTATACCTAACTAATACAAAAAGTCAAATATTTAAGGATCCGGAATATATTGACAAATTTATTATGGCAGAATTACCGGATATTGAAGTTTTTGGTCGAGATATCTTTTATCCGTTCATTAAACATATGGTCCATGGTCCATGCACCTGAACGTTGTCAAGTTGACCGTGCATGTTCAAAGAAAAGGCTTTACAAGATAAACTGAACTCCAAAATAACGGATATCCGAAATACAGAAGGCGTTATTCTCCTCCTTCGAGAATTGGTCTGAGGATTCTTGATGCGAGTTGGGTAGTTCCATGCAATCTTTCTTAGGTTGCTAGATTTGATTTTCATTCAAATGTGGAACTCTGCGCAACAGTAAGCCACACTAATTAATCAACGTCCAAGTCTTCTGTATTCGGGATACCCGCTATTCAGTAGTCCAGTTTAATCTTACGATACTTTGACCATTTACTTTCAACCAAACAATGTTCAGCGTTCAACACAAGGGCCATGTACCATATATTTGTATAGCAACTTTATAAAAGATATCTGGACCTTAAACTTCAGTTTCAGGTAATTCCGGTATAATAAACTTATAAATGTACTATAGGTCCTTAAAGCTTTGTCTCCTCTCTTTCCGTTAGGTATAGGATTACATGTTATTAAGGTAAGCCTCCTTTTTGATACTCCCTGGAAGAATGGTTAACTTTTTCCCAAAACGCACCATTCTTAATTTCACCCATCAACATCAAAAAACTTCGCTATGACAATATTGAGACAATAACTGGACAATATTGCACAGATTTTCCATGTTCAAATTCTTCAACAATCTTAGAACCTATTTCTTGATTTGCAGTAAAGGCAATGAAAAATGTAGGGTATCCGAAATTCATTGCAATAGGAAGCTTATTTTGACATCTTTCCTGTATGTATCTTTGAGATACCCAATGACTTGTAGGGAATCTTGTTCTTGTGTCTATCTCAGATAAATCAGTATCAGAAGCAAATGCATCCCGAACACCTTCTAACAAAGGCATTGTAATTTGTGGTTTTCATCGAGATATGCAAATTATTCTGTTTGCCCAAGCCTCAGCTATAAATAACAAGCCTGTGGGTTCTGAATATCTGACCAGGCAGTGTATAACGTTGGAATAAGTGATGGTGCAATCACTTTAGAAACTCTAGAAGTATAATATATTGCGATTAGCTCTGGTGCTTTCATCTTCATCACTTTCAAGATTTTCAAAATTTCCAACATTTTCAAAATCGTCAGGTTCTGGAAATGTGTGTAATTTTCATCTCAAGAAGCCAATCAGTTTGACTAGCCGGAAAAAGTACGTCGAAGGCCAAAGGCGTTGTTTACCTATTTCCTCTTTGGGACGCCTTCCGGCCCTGTCGATTAAATTACCCACATCTGATCCCGCGAGCACTGCTATAAGGCTAACCCAAAATCCCCTAAATAATCGTACTACTTCTTGCATTAGAGTCAAGTTATCCTCAGAATATAGCGCATATAAGGGTAGTTAATATTACATAATTTTGTTTGCCATAGACTGCTCTAGCTATATTCTAGTTTAATGGCAAACAATTATAGGATTAGTTATTGAGTTAAATATGTTTATTCATGCACGAAACACTCAAACGATCTATTCAGAACACTATTCCTTTCTCACAATTTTCTTCGCAATATACTCTCAATGATTTTCCTTTCCAGAGTTGACACTTTTCCCTGAATGATCCAACATACTGGATCCTTCAGAATTTTGTTGCTTACTCAATATGCGACCAACGTTTGGACCTACCATCTATTTTGTCATTCCAATATCTCTGTTGAAATATATGTGCAAACAATATTTCCGCACATTTTGCAACTATTTTTCTGAATTTCGCAATCCTTGCAGTACTTCAATCCTATATTAAACTTTACAATTTCCTCTCCAAACTTACTTATCCACCTTCACTCAGCTTCTGCTCAGTTTATTTCTGCTAGCTGTATATTCTTAATTGAACCATTGAATATGCGTTACAGTAGGTTTTTAAACCGTTGCAAGATTATAGTGCTATACAGCATATTTACCTGAATTTGCTTCAGCTGCACAACGACATTAAGCATGTAAAAACGAAGCCCTTAGCTAATTAGGATGTTTGTAGAATTAACGTCATGCGAATATGTACACGCCCAATTTCCTTTGAACCAAATCGTAAGAGGGTATCTCAATTTATCATACTCGAGCTTCAGATATTAATTCTTATTGTACATTAATCTTGCTTTATTTCGACTTATAGATTTTACAACTCTCAAAATTGGATTGAATTTTGTAGAATTTTTGGAGAATTGTTATTGCCTCAACACTAACTACTTGTTTCCACTTGCCTGAACAAGAAATTTTAAATACCTACTTCAAAAGAGATCCCGACAAGAAACGGGAATTGCAATGAGTGCATTACTACTAATGGTCTCAAGAGGAGACATTTTTAATTAATGTCGTAATGGTTGAAATGTCGTTCAGATAACCCGAAGTCAAAAATTCACTTCAGTTCCGAGTTAAAAATGAAGAATTCGATTAATCTCATCTCCATCACCTTTCGATGTTGATTAAATTACATGGCTTTATCTAATTAATAATTATTAGATTCAATTTCTCTTTTCTTGTAATTTCAACTAATTAAATTATTAACTCTGTTCACTGACATCATGTTATGCATTATAGGTAGTAGTCTACGTTGAAATTAGTCTAATTGGATTAATTAAAGCTGAAATTACATTGAAATGAAAAAAATTTGTTGATATCACGTGCCACGTATTACTTATTAGTCACCGTTTTTCAAAGCCCTCAAATTCTCCGAAAAAGGAGATTTATCCAACACATCATCCTATTCCATCATAATTTATATAAACCCATCTGAAAAACTTTTTCAAATCTAAATTTCCAACCACACGTTGTTTTCTTTTCTTTGTTAAACACCCCACCCCCATTGCACAATTTTATCTTCCAATGGCTTCTCCTCAACAAATTGCTAATACTTTCCAACAAGCATTGAACCTTTCTGGTTCTCCACATGAAGTTTCAACTTCTCCAACTTCTTCTTATTTAAGTCAATATGTTCCATCAAAGCCAACCAAGGCATTAAAACCATTTTCAACTGGTGATATCAAAATTTTATTATTAGAAAATGTTAATGTCACTGCTATAAATATTTTCCAAAATCAAGGTTATCAAGTTGAATATTATAAATCTTCATTACCAGAAGATGAATTAATTGAAAAAATTAAAGATGTTCATGCTATTGGTATTAGATCAAAAACTAAATTAACTGAAAAGGTCTTAAAACATGCAAGAAACTTAGTTGTTGTTGGTTGTTTCTGTATTGGTACCAATCAAGTTGATTTAGATTTTGCTGCTAAATCAGGTATTGCTGTTTTCAACTCTCCATTTTCCAATTCTAGATCAGTCGCTGAATTGGTCATTGCTGAAATTATCACTTTAGCTAGACAATTAGGTGATCGTTCTATTGAATTACATACTGGTACTTGGAATAAAGTCAGTGCTAAATGTTGGGAAATTAGAGGTAAGACTTTAGGTATTGTCGGGTATGGTCATATTGGTTCTCAATTATCTGTTTTAGCTGAAGCTATGGGTATGAATGTTATCTATCATGATATCTTAACCATTATGGCATTGGGTAACTCCAAACAAGTTTCTACCTTAGATGAATTATTATCAAAAGCAGATTTTGTTACTTTACATGTTCCAGCCACTCCAGAAACCAAGAATTTATTAAGTGCTCCACAATTTGCTGCTATGAAGGATGGTGCTTATGTTATCAATGCTTCAAGAGGTACTGTTGTTGATATAGCCGCTTTAGTCCAAGCTATGAAGGCTGGTAAGATTGCTGGTGCCGCCATTGATGTTTTCCCTCACGAACCAGCTAAGAATGGTGAAGATTTATTCAATGACGATTTAAACCCATGGGCATCTGAATTGTGTTCATTGAGAAATGTCATCTTATCCCCACATATTGGTGGTTCTACTGAAGAAGCTCAATCTGCTATTGGGATTGAAGTTGCTACTGCTTTATCTAAATATATTAACGAAGGTAACTCTCAAGGTGCAGTAAATTTCCCAGAAGTTTCTTTAAGAGGATTAGATTTAGATCAAGAAAACACCGTCAGAGTTTTGTATATCCATCACAATGTTCCAGGTGTCTTAAAAACTGTTAATAATATTCTTTCAAATCATAATATTGAAAAACAATTTACTGATTCTCAAGGAGATATTGCTTATTTAATGGCTGATATTTCTGATGTTGATATTAGTGATATTAAATCTTTATATGAACAATTGGAACAAACTCCTTATAAGATTGCTACCCGTTTGTTGTATTAATTAATTAATTAATTAAAAAAGACGTTTGCCATAAATATATATTAATCCATTTTACTTCTTTCAACAATACCCTAGTTTTATACTTATATTTCAACTATATATAGATTTTTAATTTGACACTTATTTTTTGGAGAAACTAGATTTCCATTGTAGACCTCATCTACAGCAGCGAGCTAAGGTATTTAATAATTTTTTTCCCGTACCGCTTACACATTTACGAGCTCGCCTGTCGAAATAGGTAAAATGTCTAAAGATTAAGTCTATGGAGAGCGTCCAACTCATCAGGGTGGGAAGCCCAAAGTGCGTCTAAGTGCAAGAAAAATTTCTCCCAAACTGTACTCTGGAGCTGATACAAAGAAGACCATCCTTAGATGGGTCAATGGTCGTTCGCGGGATTGCTGATAGAAGATTGAGAGGGGATGATTTTGGAAAAGTAGGAAGGTGTGTGGGGATACGGCACATATTTAAGGAGATCATATATTAATCAGAGTCATATCAGTGATATGGACCATGAGCTTTTGTGGATGTACAAACTTCTTTGCAATACATTACCCGGTTGTGGTGGACAATAGGTCATCTTGCAGAGTTGAAAAGAGACGCAAGAATCCCTGTATATAGTTTCGTATATAAAAGTGGTACTGCCGAACTTGGTATCACATTTTTTGGTCTAAGTTGGACAATCATGCTCTAGAGTACTTTCCAATCACTTCCGTGAATATGTTGCAACAGAAAACGTGAATGCCAAGTCCTGTTTTGAGTTAATCAAGGAACCCCGAGCGCAGTCGATTGTAACCCACTGCTGACAGCAGATGAATCCCTCGACCTACTGTTCATCGAATTCAAATCCGTTAGGGTTAAAATAAAAACGTTCTGAAGCCTTAAAAAGTGATGACGGGAATCAACCACCAGGAAAGAAATCATCGATGAAAGGTTGGTTTAAGAAGGAAGCAAGCGGTAGTGACAACGGTGAAGGTTCATCTAATGAGAAGTAAAGCAAAGTGGTTAGCAGTGAAGGGTTAGCTAACAGCGAATTAACGAGGTAAAAGAGATCCATCATTTGCTAAGAATTTGAAACTGTTGATGGGAGTCGGCAAAGGACAAGATGGTCGTTGAGATGAGCCTACAGTCATTTAGTTTGTTTTCAAGAACTAACCATGTAAAATATAATTATAAAAGGTTGACATTGGCACCAATGAGAAAGATTATGAGATGTCCAAATACACCTTGGATATCGTTGATTTTCCCCAAGAAATCGATACTTTTGGATTATTATTATTATCATCGAATGACCAACCATTTGTGTCTCAAGGGTCTAAAGGATCTTGAATTACAAGATGCAGTCAAGGTATAACTGTCAGAAGATAATCATGTAAAATATGTATTGCTACAAATGCGCCTCGTTACAGATTCTTTGGAACGAGTCAGCGACCTACTACAGCAGTATTTGAAAAAGTACATTGGGATATTATGGGGCCATTCGATATCCCCTGGTCAGGACTATTATATTACAACTATTGTAGACGATTTTTCGGGTTGCATCGGTCTAATTGTTACAAAGACCAAAGCAATACTTGGTTGTGTTTTTAGCAAATTAGACGAAATAGACACCAGGTTCCTAATTATAGACGTTAGCGCATTTGGGGCTGATAATACTTTTGAAATTCCAAACGAGGCACAATTAGGTGCACGTAACATTACCAGGGATAGTATTCCGATTAAAACCCCTCAGCAGAATGGGAAAGCTGAACGTGCTAATCGTACTATTGTGGGAGGACTACGTAAGTTCATGTTAAATTTTGGATCTTACCATGCACACGCTTTAACTATATTTCCCCAAATAGTTAAATACGTTGCTGATACACTCAATAACACGCCGAAGGAAAGGTTACATGGCAAAACACCCTTCCAAGTTTACTACAATCGTCCTGATTATAAGTTTAGCTATTACCAATTTGGTATCGACATGTTAGTGAAGTGTACAGACCGTACTGAAGCCATGAAATTTGGAATTCCGAGGGATAAGACAATTCCTCCAGTTGTCATGGGAGCTTTTCTAGAAAATGGAAACGACACCACAAATTGTAAGGTCATGGTTGATTCAAATACGTGTCCACAAATAATTACAGCGCATTTTCAACCAATGAGACCTTTGGAATTAGCGGAATTGACGAAATACCTTAAATATAGGTTTAATGAATCCTCACCAGGAGAGGACCACCTTTGTTGTAGGTTTCTAACGAAAACTTGGAAAGCAAATGCCCACTTTTATTAACGCTGCCAAAACAACTGGCTCCCTACCCGCTAGTATGCCGAAGACGATTATTAGTTTTATTCCCAAACAAAGTGAATCCCCAATCCGTAATGCAACAGAATACAGACCCATCTCAATTGTTAACTGCCTGTTGCGAGTCATCTCTCGAGCAAATAATTCCCGCTTACAAGAAAAACTTGTTTCTATCATTGGCCATTCCCAACATGGTTTTATGACAGGCCGCGAAATTCATGACGCCATCCATAAATGTTAAAGAAAAAGTTTCTCATAGGGAAGGGAAATGAATCATCACGTTGGATTTCTCCAAAGCTTTCGACCGTGTCCGCCACTCGTGTTTACGAAGCATCCTGCAAAAGATAAACTTAGGACCTCGTATGATCAATATACTTATGCTGATTACCAAAGACCAGAAAGGAATTGTTCGTATTAACAACTTTGAAGCCCTGGAATTACACTATCATTGTGGCACAAGACAAGGTGCCCCAGTTTCACCTTTACTCTTTAACCTCAGCTTGGAACCATTTCTCCGCCATCTAAACACCTCGCTTCAGGGCATTGCCATTCATGACCATATCCACGCCAAGTTAGTAGCCTATACAGATGATATTACTGTATTTATTGACTCGGATGATGATCTATGAACTCTCAACCATGAAATTAGCAGATATACACCAGTCTCCAATACACAACTCAACTCCACTAAAACCAAGGTTTGTACCCACCGTCTCACTTATTTCCTTTTTTTGAATCTTCCCAACACGTGGACCTTACTTATGACCCCTTCGTGTATCTTGGTATTCCCTTTGACGGCTTTTCTTGGAAGTAATTTTGGGCACGTATTGTACAGAAATTATCACGAACTTCGACAACTCCCACACAACCTTCGGGATACTGGTTCCAACACTTCCGTTTCCTCCCTCCTTTACTACACTGACGTAGTATATCCTACTCCGCCCTCTGATACTAATCTCAAATTGAAAAATACTAAACCGTACCTCCAAGATATTGGCTGGACTTCCATGATGGCATTGAAATGTCAAGGAGGTTTTGGACTTGCTGATTATAAAGGAAATTCTCGGCTCTCGTGCAAAAGTGCTCCGCGGAGTTCTGTCGAATCGAACGAACTGGAAGTACATTGAATAGCGTTTTGAATCACTGCTGGATTGTCATGATAAATATGAAGACCATTAAAACCACCAATAAATGGGAGAATGTGTTCTAAAGATAAATATATTGCATAGAGCTCCTTTTCACACATGGTATAGCTGCGTTCACTTTGCAAAACTTTACGAGAATAACATGCAGCCAGTCATGTAATCTGATTAGAATCAGTAACCTGAAGAACACCAGCATTTGAAATGGAGTGTCTGTATGAATGGATAACTTCGCCGAATAACCGACTGGAGCAAAAGTTAATACTTTTGTATGATAATTGAAGTATTTGAGCGCTTTATCATTCCATAATAAGGTCGTAGTAAGAGCAATAGTTATATCTGGTTTTTGGAAACTGAATGTAATGGCAGTGCCAGGTGTTTGGATGGTGGTGGAGTGGAAAACATATCATTGGCAGAAACAAATCCATTGTTAGCTAATGCATGATGTGGGCTGAAAGTCCACCAAAAGAGGGGACAAGGGTGTGGTACAAATTGATTAATCCTAGGAAGATTTGTAGTTGTTTTGTTGGTTGTGGATAGTTCCGAATATCTTCCAATGTGTCTTTCTGGATGTTTGTACCTTGCGGAGCAAAATGATAACCAAGGTCCAGGAACAATAACCTTTAGTTTAGATGGATTAATCTTTAAACAAGGTTCATGCAATAGTTGAAAACAACCCTACTAAGATGAGTCGCGCTAAGGGTGGATCTTGTTGCAATTCGTGGCGTGGTTGGCCCCTTGATTGCAATGCCGTCCAGAAAACTCGAAACGTTGGTAGCTTCAGGTTTGAAGATTTTAGCAAGAATACTGGAAAATTCAGAATCCGGATTCAAATAACCCTGTGGAAGCACTATGTATTTACCAAACCTAATGGTGTCAAGAAACCTAGTAGCATGCTTGTTTCAGGATCGAGCGTGATCTGATAGAAAGCATTTTTGACGTCAATAAGTGTGAGTATTGCATTACCTGATAGCTCATCAGTTAAATCTTCGGTATTAAGGGGATGACAACCATAAATTTCGACATGTTTGTTAAGTTCGAGTAGATCAATTGGCATCCATCTCTATTTGGAATCAAGAACCATGGATTGTAGCATTTACCATTTGAGTGGATCAGTTGCTTATTCTATAGCATGTACGTTAGGAATCTTACAGAAACTTCACGTTTGTTGCCAAGTGGGGTGGACTTAAATTTCTAAACATATTCCAACATTGAACTCTTCTACCCTATTGCAGACTCCAGAATAACTACGCCCCTAAAGAGGTTTTGAATTTCATATTCATTCACCTTGACCACCGTATCCATTAACTTGTGTCTAGTTAGTATCAACAGGATAAATCCCGGGCTAAGACTAAACTTACCTTTGACCACACCAAAGATATCACAAAACCACTATATATCAACGATTTACTTATCATCTTCGATCGTCCACTTCAGAGTTATGATACCTCCACTGTGAGTAAGCTTGAACATCGTTAGACTGGTCCATATATGGTTACATCCAAAGTTGATCGTACTTATAAATTGGCTGAATTACATAGTACTCTATTAGCTCCAACCTTTAATCGTGAGATGCTTAAATTCTATTTTCAATGATCTAACTTCTAAAAGGAGAGGTGGGGGTGACATTGCTGGTCGACTTCCGACTTGCTGCTAAATCCGGTCTCTGTGACGTAAATTGATTTTGTTTTACAGTTTGCTGATTAGATCTATTATACCGGTTTTTACAGTTTATATTTTTTTGAGTCTTTCACTGCTTGGAACCTGAATTCCGGCTTTGAATGAATCCTTATTCCGGTATTCCAGTTATTAGACATATCTTCCATTTCTATCTATATGTTTTCTGTTCCGTAATAACTATCGAATAAATATTTCATTGAAGTGAATAATTAGTGAAGATAAAGATAGGAAGTCTGGGTCATAAGACCATGACTAAATGGCTAATTCGTGGTTAAGCAGGATACTTCTTATTGGATAGATTCCGAGCCAGCCTCTATGATAATTCGAACTTAGGAGGAATTGCCTCCTACCTCTGTCGCATGTTGAACATTTCTATCCAACTCCGTAACAAAGTCAGATGGAGAAAAGTACTATGCAAGTCCTTAATCCGGGTAATAAATCTTCTGATTGGTCCTGCATACAACATGGCTAATTTTTCATTTTTTTTGGTTTCCTTGTTTGGATTTTTGGTTGATGGAAATTTTATGGTGGCAACAAAAACCAATTTGACAACCTCCAGTTGATTTCATATTCTCCATAATATATTTTCATTTTACTATTAACCCATTCTATTGTACCACGTATACAAAGAGGAGCGAAAATGGCATTGGTATCAGCTGCGCCATATTTGGCTTTATTAAGTGAGCAAGACCAAAGTTTAAAAGAATATGCTTTATTATCATTAAATGAAGTAGTAGATCAATTATGGGCAGAAATAGCTAATAATATAACCGATCTAGAAGAATTATTTGATGATGAATCATTTTCAAAAAGGCAATTGGCAGCATTAATCATTTCCAAGGTATTTTATAACTTGGGTGATTTCGAAGCTTCTGTCAAATATTCATTATCGGCCGGTGATGAATTTAATATTGAAGAACAATCCCAATATATGGAAACTATGGTTTCTCAATGTATCAATCTTTATAATTCATTATCACAACGTAAATTTTTGGATCCTAGTGTGGAAATTGATGCTCGATTAACTTCTATTTTTGAAAAGATGTTGGAAAAATGTTTAAATTCAAATGAAATAAAATTGACACTTGGTATTGCTTTAGAAGCTTTCAGATTAGACGTTGTTGAAAAGATTCTTCAAGATCAAATATCTCAAAATGAAGAAACTGGTTTGAATTTGGTGAATTATGTATTGGTATGTTCAAGTACAACAATTTCAAATTCTACGTTTAGAACTCAAGTTTTAAATTCTTTGATTTCATTATTATTATCCTTAAAACAACATCAAGATTTTTTTACAATTATTAAGATTATAGTTCAATTAAATGATTCTTCTATTGCTGTCAAGTTATTCCAAGAACTAATTAAACAAAATGAAGCATTGATTGCTTATCAAGCTGCCTTTGATTTGGTTAATGCGGCATCTCAAGAATTATTGGAAACTGTTCACAGTCAATTATCCCAAGATGTAGCGCAAGAAAACATTGTTGCATCTAGAATCCTTAATATCTTAACCGGGGTACCTACTTGTGACTTAGATAACACATTTTTGTTCAAAAACAACAATACTGACATCACAATCTTAAATAAAACCAAAAACTTATTAGAAGGTAGAAGTTCTATTTTCCATTCTGCAGTCACATTTGCTAATGCTTTTATGCATGCAGGAACTACTGATGACTCATTTTTCAGAAAGAATTTAGAATGGTTAGGAAGAGCAACTAATTGGTCAAAATTCTCCGCTACTGCTGCCCTTGGAGTTATTCATAAGGGAAACTTATCACAAGGTAGAACTATTTTGAAACCATACTTACCAGGATCTTCAGGTACAGCTCATACTAAAGGTGGTTCATTATTTGCATTGGGATTAATCTTTGCTGGTCATGGAAGAGAAGTTATTGGGAGCTTAAAGTCTTTTATTGATGAACATGGTAATTCTGCCGGGAATAATGATACTGACGTTATGTTACATGGTGCAGCTCTAGGTGCGGGTGTAGCTGGTATGGCTTCTGGTAGTGAAGCTCTTTATGAATCTTTAAAAGTTGTCTTGTATTCTGATTCTGCCATTTCTTCCCAAGCTGCTGCATTAGCAATGGGTTTGGTTATGTTAGGTTCTGGTAATGAAGCTGCTATACATGATATGTTAACTTATGCACTTGAAACTCAACATGAAAATATCATTAGAGGTTTAGCTATTGGTATTGCTTTATTGAATTATGGTCTTGAGGAAAAGGCCAATCCAATTATTGACAAATTGATGACTCAAGAATCTTCTATTTTAAGATATGGTGGTGCTTTTACTATTGCTTTAGCATATGCTGGTACAGGTAACAACACTGCCATTAAGAAATTATTACATTATGCCGTTTCTGATCCAAGTGATGATGTCAGAAGAGCTGCTGTTTTATCTTTGGGTTTCATATTGATTCGTGATTATACTGCAGCCCCACAAATTGTTGAATTATTATCTCAATCACATAACCCTCACGTTAGATACGGTACTGCCGTGGCTTTGGGTATTTCCTGTGCTGGTAGAGCATATGCACCAGCTATTGAAGTCTTGGAACCATTGACCAAAGATCCAGTTGATTTTGTCAGACAAGGTGCATTAATGGCTTCGGCAATGATCTTGATCCAACAAAATGAATCTGTCTATCCAAAGGTTAAACAATTCACCAAGCAATATGCCGATGTTGTTAAAAATAAACATGAAGATGCTTTGGCTAAATTTGGTGCTACATTGTCTCAAGGTATAATAGATGCTGGTGGAAGAAATGTCACTATTACATTGGAGAATTCTCAAACAAATACGTTGAATATTAAGGCGATTGTTGGTTTGACGGTATTTGTTCAATCTTGGTATTGGTTCCCAATGGCCCATTTCTTATCTTTGTCATTTACACCAACTTCTATTATTGGTGTTACTGCTGAATTGAAGGCTCCTAAATTTGAAATTGATTGTTATACTAATCCAGAATATTTCCAATATCCTGCCAAGGTTGAAGAAACAAAAGAAAAGCAACCGGATAAACTTGCCACTGCAGTCTTATCTACAACAGCCAAAGCTAAGACAAGAGCTAAGAAGAAACAAAGAAAGAATGAAGGCGAAGATAAAATGGATATAGATAAAGAAGAATCCAAACTGGAATCTGTGGAAGAAGGTAAGAGTAAGTCAGAAAGTACCAAGACTGAAGATAATAGCAAGAGTACAACTCCAACAAAGGAATCAAGACCTTCTGATGAACCTGTACAAGTTCGTTATAGCAAAACTCCATACAAGATTGAGAATTTGTCAAGAGTATTGCCAATACAATCTAATTTTGTTTCTTTTGTTAAAGATGATAGATTTGTGCCAGTAAGAAAATATAGAGGATCAGGAAGTATAATAATTCTTGCTGATACTAAACCTGATGAAAAGGTTGAATATATCAAGACTGTTAGACAGTTGAATATTACGGAAGCTCCATTACCTGAACCATTTACATTAGCTGGTGATGATTTAAAAGATGATTACGAATAGGGGTTTGTATAAATCATGAAAAAGTTTTATTCTCTTCGTATAATAGATATATGATAATATAAATAAATATTAAATTCTTGAATTTTGAATCAATTTGAATTTCTTTGGTATTACTTAAGGACAGTCAATGAATTCCAGGTCAGTCAAACATGCAATTTGAACATTCCTCTGGTTGAATGTTGTAAACGTTGGTATTTCTTCCCAATCTCCAGGTCTTATTCCAAACCTAGTTAATCTAACCCTTCTTTGTTTAACTCCACTAACCTCGTATTGTTCACTAATTAAAGCAAATTGTAAGGTATGACCAGGTTCTACATCACAACTTATCAGACCACTTAACCCCACCGAAGGTCCAAATTCCACTTCTGTAGTTGGGTGAATATCGATAACATAGGTTGCAAAATCTATTTTAAAATTAATTGTTCCTCCGTTTTCAATTGACCAACCTTGAATGTAAGTGGCTGGTTGTTGGGAATGATTTTGGACACATTTCCCTAATGAAGTTTCTATGGAATGTAATGTTCTAATATGGGCATCTTCATAGCTCACCTCAAGAAATTTTAATTTGAATGCAATCCAACTTTTTAGATGATAACGACGAGAAGATGTATATATGCTTTGTTGTTTTAGTGGTGATGTCGTTTCATGAGACATAAGTTCTTCAGCTAGGTCTTCATTGAATATTACTGATTTTGTATTCGGTATTTTCACAATTCCTTGTTCTATTAGATCTTTTTTATTGATTTTGGATATTTCTTGAAATGTTGGTATTCGATTTAGATTGTTAATGTATGTTATAAGTTTTGGATTTTGTTTGTATTGTTTTATATAGGGAAGAATTTCAATGCAAAAGATAATGTGATTGACCAACAACCACAACAGCATAATAATGTGCGATGATCTCATCTAAAGGTCGAGAGAAAAAGCGTACTTTAATGTTCTATTTTCTAGAGATTGAATCGTGGTCAAACGGGGCTGTTTTATTCACATATTATATTAAATATTGGTTGGTTGCATAACTGAAAATTTCATTAATAATAATTTTTTGCGGCAATTCAAAGAAAAAGCACTTTTAATTACAAGTAATGCTTAAGTTTGCGGCTCTTACACTTCAATGACTGCTCTTACAGGTCGATGATCACTGCATAACCAACCGCCACAGTTGTTATCAAGAACTTCATGATAGAGGACATTAGTACCAGGAGTTACCCAAATAAAATCTATACTTGATTCCTTTTTTCCAGTTGTGAACCCAGTAACAGTATGTTCATATCCTGCACGACGTCTACATCCTTTTGATGACTCAATTAACTCTTTTTCCAACGTCTTATAAGCTTCATGCTTTGGTTCACTATTAAAATCTCCAACCAATACATTTATTCCTTGTGGTTGTTTTCTCATTAGATTGATAATTTGATGAGATGATCTTTCTCTAGCCAATTTCCCACGATGATCATAATGAGTATTGAAAAAATTGATAATTCTATTATTTGGTTTATATCTTATCATCACAACAGTGACAATTCTTTCTAAAGCAGCATCCCATCCTTTACTTACTCTATCGGGAGTATCACTCAACCAATATGTATGTCCCCACATGAGTTCAAATTCGGTATTTTTAAATAATATAGGTGAATATTCTCCACGAGTCTTACCATCATCACGTCCAACACCAAAATATGACCATTGCGGTCCCAATTGGCACATTATATCATCCAATTGATTATGCTTCACTTCTTGTAGTCCAACTAGAGTAGGCATGGTTGATGAAACACTCTGAATCAAATGTACAACACCTGATAGACGTTCTGACCAAGGTTTTTCGTTATCCATTCTATTTTTGGTATCACATCTTATGTTATGGGTATAGAATTGAACTTGAGTTGGAGCGTTAGAGTGTGGAAGTGGAACAGCTGGTCTGTCGTATTGATGACGCTCATAGTGAGCAGCTTGATAGTCGTGAATTGCATCTTTTGTTTTCAGAAAAGCGTGGTTTAGCTTTTTATTGATTCCGTCTGTTAATCCCATGATGATGTTGTAATGACGAAGTGTATGTTAATGCGAAATGAAATTTTTCATACAATTTGTAGTTTATATAATAAATATAAATAATACCAAGTCAATCTCTAAACTCACTTCTTTTCTCCACAGTAGAACGGAAACAAATTGCTTTGGTAACAAAAAAAAAGAGGCAATGACATGACATGACGTGACATCATCGTTTAGACGAGACATTAAATTGATTTCAAGCAATGATTGGGTGTTCTATCTGTATCACCATGTCCTTAAACCGCGATACTGAGTCTCATCGATGATTATATTTCAGTGGAATCGTATGAGCCACTTCTCATTTATCCAATGCACACAGCCCCTCAATGATTGAACTTTTTTGGTTGATATTCTTCAGGATGTACTGCCACCATTCTTCTTTGGAAGTTAAAAGTGGATTACGCAACATTTTAGCCCGTTCATGGAAACGCAAAAACTATCAATTTTAATACTGCCCTGACTTTGTTCGACATCTAGTGCTTCTATTAGAAGAAGTGCAATGGGCTATACTCTATCCTGCTTAGCTCCTACACTTGTTTGTGTTCTTATGGAATTTCTCCTAAGAACCAAAATCACCTCTTGCAGTCAGATCACAAACATGCTGATTAGACTATTATTAGTGGTAGTGTTCAGCTATGTTGTTTCTAGTAATGTCGTGTTTACAATTTAAATGCACATCGTCGGATATAAAAAATATTGATGCCAATTTATCTCCGACAAACACGGAAAGTGCTTTTTTCATCTAACTACACAACAAAATTAGAGGAAGGCAGAAACAAAGTAGACGGAAGTCGGAAGGAACTTATTGTGTTAAAAGACTACCACTAATTAATATATATACGCCTAATAATAATCATGTCCACTGATTTAGCTCATAGTATGTCCACTGAGAGACTCATATATAATAATAAAGCGTCTATATCAGCAACTTTACATGATTCAGGGATTGTAATATCAGAACAATCTTTACTTGCAATTAATGCCAATCAAGAATCCCATAAATCAATATTGGCTTGTTGTGTCTCACAACCATATAACTCGCAGCACCAAACTCGTCAACAATCACATATTCCATTTAGAAATATTCTATATGTTGAACCTATAGATGCTTCTGATGAAACCAATTCAAATGATAATGAGGATGAATTATTGTTAACTTATGTATATCCAACAACAACTTCCAAAGACTCAATCAAATTAACATCGTTGAAGATTCAAATCACAAATTCGCATAAATTTAGTATTGATTCCAACATTTCTATAGCTGATTATATTTTAGATAAAGCATATTCCAATCATATTATAAGACCTTCAATCTTGGTACTTATAAATCCTCATGGTGGGCAAGGGAAAGCATCTTCAATTTATAAATCACAAGTATATCCAATCTTAAATGCAGCTAAGGCAAAAATAACCTATCAAGAAACAAAATATCAGGGTCATGGAATAGATATTGCTCGCGACTTAGATGTTTCAAAATTTGATATTATTGCATGTTGTTCAGGTGATGGAATTCCTCATGAAGTTATAAATGGATTTTATCAAAAGAAAGACAAAGGTGTTGAAGCATTTAATAAAATTGCAATTACTCAACTTCCGTGTGGATCAGGAAATGCCCTTAGTTTAAGTACTCATGGTAGTAATCAAGCTAATATGGCAACATTTCAAATGTTAAAGGCAAAACGAACAAAATTGGATCTAATGGCAATTACTCAAGGTATTGGTAATTCCCAACAAATAAAATTATCATTCTTGACTCAATGTTATGGAATTATCGCCGATGCAGATATAGGAACTGATCATTTGAGATGGATGGGTCCAATAAGGTTTGAATTGGGAATAGTGGGGAATGTAATCAAAGGAACAAAATATCCTTGTGATTTATATGTCAATTATGCCGTAAGCAATAAAGAACAAATTCATAGTCATGTAGAAATGCATCGTCAAAGAAGTTTGGAAGAAGTTGAATTACCAATTGTTTCACAAGAAAATTTGTCAATAAAAGGACCTAATCTAAATCAACCAGTACCTGATAATTGGATTAAAATTCCCAATGATGTGTCTGACAACTTGAATATCTTATACGTTGGTAAGATGCCTTATATCTCCAATGATGCCCAGTTCTTTCCTGCAGCATTACCAAATGATGGAACTATGGACATGGTTCTAACTGATACAAAAACCTCATTCATGGAAACAGCATCTATTTTATTCTCAGTGGAAAAAGGAACTCATGTCCATAATGATAAGGTCAAACATGCCAAGATTTTGAGTTATAGATTGATTCCCAGAATTAAGGATTCAAAAAAGCATTACATATCGGTTGATGGAGAAGATTTCCCCTTTGAACCATTACAAGTGGAAATTCTTCCAGGGGTGTTGACTGGGTTATTACAGGATGGAACCTATGTCGATACATGTTTTACTAGATAGTCTCTCTATTGTTAGCTATAATACACGATATACACATCGTAGATCAAAGTTAAAGTTCTCCATATTTCATCGCGTATTCAGTGTACTTGTATGTTAACCCGTTCAAAAATTCGTCATGTATCCGTAGGATTTTCTCGACACTCTCTTTATCATCTGGTTGCAATATTGGCTTAGATTCAAGTTCTTTGGCTAACTCCTCGTGAATCTTGACTGTTTCTTCATGTAAAACCTTCTTATAATTGTCGAGATTTGTAGCCAAGATTGCATGAAATGCGGATCTCAAAAGTTTATTGGAAATGACTGCCTCGTGTCTCTCTTTGGTCAATGTATAGATGCTGTTCTCTTTCATCGAGAACGCATTTCCGAAATCTTCTGTAGTCATAATAGAACTACTCAATGAATTTCCTCCGTTCTCTTCTGGCTCGCCCTCAACAAAGGATATACTTGAAAGAAAATTTTGATTAATAAGCTTAAGCTTTTTGATTTCCTCGGTTTTCTCGTTATTGACCTTACTGAACTTCTTTTCTATCAATTGTAACTTTTTGTCTTGTTTTTGTTTAAGGTTACTTAATTCATCCTCTAAGTTCTTAATTTTGGCTACCTTCTGGGAGATCTGCTTTTTGTAGTTCCCAATCGTTGCCTGAGATCCAATTTCCTTTTGTTGTAAAGATTCCACCATCTTTCTTGAATCTGCCAACTGTTCCGACTTCGTATGGAATTTACGTGAAATCTTTTGGAACAGTTCTTTCCGCTCCTCTTCCTTCTCCTTGAAACTGTGAAGCTGGTTTATAAGATTTTTAATTCGTTGTTGTTCTTGATCTCGTCTTTTGTCAAACTCAGCAATTTCGGAATCTAGTTCTTTGATTAGTAAATTCATCTCATTAACCAAGCCTTGGTTTATATCGCGTAAAGAGCTATTTTTAATCTTTAGTTGCTCTATTTCAAGTTCATTCCCACTCTTTAGTTTATAGAATTCTTCGTCTTTTACATCCAATTCGTGTCTAAATTGAGCTACTTGGTTTGTATGTTCCCTCTTTATTTCATCCAATTCTTTATCCTTTTCTACCAATTGATCATTTAACAAAGACACCTCATTTGAATTGTGAAGCTTGAGTTGAGCTATTTCTTCATCTTTCGAATTTAAATCATCTTTTAATTCTGTGATTTCCTTTTCGAGTTCACCCTTCAACTGGTTCAATGCTTCGTCTTTTGCTTCTACCTCATCTTCTAATTTGCTTTGTAGCTTAGTTGATTCTTCTTTCTGTTTCTCCACCTCTTCATGTAATTTGTCGGTTGACTTCTGTAACTCTAGTAGCTCTGTTTTGTACTTTTCCAGAGCTAGGAAAGTTTCGGCCAACTTTGCTTCGTATGAATTGACGACTTCTTCTAATTCTTTTATTTTAGAATCCTTTACTTCCATTTTCTCTATGTAATCATCTTGTGTGGATTGTAAAGCCATTAAAGAATCATTAGTCGATACCATTTTCTCGCTTATGATGTTCAAAAATGTTGCGTCACATAGTTGCAATTCATTAACTTCGCAGCTTATACCCAATGTCTTGCAAATATTTGATAAAAATGTAGTCAAAGTTTCAATCTCCAATCTATGCTGGTTGTTCACAGTTTGGTTCGTTGTAGAATGTATCGTTCCGGCGACATCTAAAAGGTTTTCGAACGATGTATCCAAAATATTCTCGTCAAATTGAGTTCGATCATTATTTTGTTGCAAAATCGTTTTAATTGGAACTATTTGGGGCTGTGTGTGAGCTGGCGTCAGTTGACCTAAAGGTGCATTTGAAGCATTGGCAATAACAATTTGTTCGCTAGATTCTGCGGTTTTCAGAAATGATTCTTTGAAAGTGGAACAACCCTTCTTTGTTTCTAGTTCTGGTATTTTAAATGTTTTAGCAAGTTCACTTAAACTTTGGTACGTCATTTCTGACCTTGTGGATCTGGTTGGACTTAGTTCGTTTGCCGCTTTGTTAGCCCTGATTTCCCAAAGATCAATTTGAGCTTGAGCAGCCGTTGCTTTCCTCTCTCGTCGGTGCAACATACTCCCAATCAGCAATTTAGATTTTGAAATACTCATTGGTACTTTCTGTTTTATAAGCTGGATTTTATTGGAATCCTTCAACTGATAAAGTGAAACGTAAAACAATAAATATAACCACAAGAAAAGTTGGTTGCAAAAAAAGAACATGAAAAAATGAACAGTGTAAAAAAATACATTTGGTAGCGATTCATACTTTAAATCATCAAAGTTGTAATTTATTACATGAACAGAACACAAACACTTTATACTCTATTTAAATATTTGTAAAAGAAAGCCGGATCTAATGACCAATCTTCTTATGTTGAACATTTGAAACTTGTTTCAATTCTTCTAATCTTTCCTTCAAAACTGGTAAATCTCTCAAATTCTTTTCCAACAGGATCCTTTCTTGTTCATACTTCAACCTCTTTTCAGCATCCAATGCCCCAAAGAAGTATCCTCCTTTACCATCAAACTTCAATAAATACTTGTGAAAATGCCATAATGCTGATCTATGGGCGACTGACAATAAAGTAATTCCCAATGATTGAGCATGCTGATACATTAATTGTTCCATGTCTGGTGAAACTGCTGATGTACATTCATCTAAAACTGCAAATTTTGGTTCGTGATAATATAATCTTGCCATAGCTAATCTTTGTTGAGCACCAATTGAAAGTTCTTCATTCCAATGTTTGCTGTCATCCAACATTCCAATATAGTCTTCTAATTTCAAAATCTTCAAGATTGCTTTCAATTCATCATCATTCTTTTTCTGGTTCTTTACAGAATGAGGATATATTATTTGTTCTCTTAATGTACCATGAACCAAATACGCCCTTTGAGGTAAATAAAACATATTCTCCGTTGTTGGAATAGAAATAGTACCCTGTTTAACTGGCCATAACCCACCTAACATTCTAAACATGGATGATTTTCCTGACCCGTTAGGTCCAGCAATTAACAAATGATCACCTTGCTTAATTGAAAAGCTTAAGCTTTCAATCAAAGTGACATCTGCGGGGGTCAATAACCTCACTTTATCAAATGTAATTTCATTATTATTATAATTGACATTTGTAGTTGATTTCTTTCTCTTGGTTACTTCATGTAAAGTATCTTGGAATTCGGAAACTCTGGAAGCATGACCAACAACTTGCAAAATATACTTTCTGGCATAAATCATTCTATCTAAGGAATCAGAAGCATTTAATAATAATCTTCTATTGGTAATAAAATTACCTGCCAGATTCCTATCTTCTCTTTCACCTAAATATTTCCCTATAAAAATTGGAGCAGAACATAGCACTAAACCTGCAGCCCCCCAGAAATATTTCACAATAAAAGTTTGGGCAATTTCATGAATAGCTTTCTTCCAATACTCACCCTTCAGGAATCTTTCCAAAGTATAATAACAATAATCAATGTAATCTAATTCACGATGGTGACCTCTCAAGAATGCAATTTCTTCATTATTAGTGACGATTTTAGAATGAGCTGATCTTAATTGACCTTCTAAATTTGCTCGTTCAGAAGCTAACCTAGCAAATGGAGGAGAAAACAATCTCAAGATCATGGTGGTAAAATGAGTAAGTAATCCTAATGCTAGGGTACCCTCACCGTTACCAACACCACTCTTACCTAATTCACGTGCACATAAAACCAAATCTAAAGAAGGTTTTAATAATTGTCCTGGTAAACTGGATAAAGCTTCACTTAAACGAGAAACATCAGTGGTAATTCTTTGATTTGGATCTTTAATTTTATTTCCAGTTAAATGGATTAATGAATAATAATTTGCATCTAAGTTTTCTGGTAAATAATTATTTAAAATATTATCATTGAGATTAGTTCTTATAGCCATGCTTAAGTTTTCTCTTGTCCAAGATAATAAAGCATTGGTTAAAGCTGCCGGGATACCTATCAACATCCAATACAACAATAATTGAGCAAATTTTTTTAATCTTTTAGAAACTAATGCACCAACTAATTGACCATCCAAATTAGCAACTTTAATGGTAAGCAAAGCACGAATCACTAATAATACCATATGAGAAGATAAACATAAAACAGTCTTATCGGCAAATGAAGGGATAATAGCTCTCGCAAGTCTATAGAAAGTCTCTTTGGATAAACTTGGATGTTTTGATTTTGACTTTGGAGTACCCTCTAACTCTTTCTCTTCTTCCTTCTTTGAAGAATCTTTTGAACCACCTGTATTTGTTACCCCTGAAAAGGCAGCAGTTATCAAAATAATGTAAGAAGTATTTAAAAACAATGATCTATTTGCTCGGTAGAGCTTGAGCAATGATGCCGATAATGAACCATCAATGGTACTTTGGACTTTCAATTTTGACATTTTCGGGTCTGCCAGATGAATGTATGGCTTTAGCTTCTATCTATAAATTTTTCCTGCTTATTTGAAAAATCAAAGAATAGGAGTAAAGGGAAAGAAGCAGCAATTAGTTAATTAAATATTAATTTAAAAGTGATAGAAATATCAGCTGAATTTGAAATGGACCATCATCCATGTGAATACTTTAAAATCACATGGCAAACTGAAACCAGAATGAATATAGTAGATTCATCCCCCCGCGATTTATCATTCGAAACATCCATTCTTCAATAACTTTCCACATTCAATCGACATCCATCCATCGGTGTTCCATTTATTTCTTGGTAAATTCAAGTAGAAGAAAGTGATGTACACAAAACACACTGGGAAGGATTTGCCTATTATGTTCATATTTTTTTGATTACATTTACATAACCTATTTACTGTATTCTAACAATACTACAATAAACTAATTATGGAAAAAAATTCCCGAGATTTTATACTGTAATTACTTTTGTAACTAACATTTTAATTGGGGACTATCTACCAATTATTATCCGACTGGTTTTGACAGTAGTAAGGAATTCATCACCAACCTGAATTAAGCTTCCCCATGGAGGTAGCTAACTGTGGCATTTTAGGGAATAGCAAAGAACGTCACCTTTTATTGTCATTTGTGGTTGCTATCACCACTCTCTGATGGGAAAACTGAGTGGAGCACGGGGTTCACTAGTTCCTTCTCTCACGGAATAGCAGAAACATATTCTTGTTCACTTTTCATTTTATGGGCTATTTAAGACTTGTTTAAATTCATCCTTATGATGTGAAATTTCTGATTCCAATTCTTCAATTCTAGCAAAATATACAAAATTTGCTAGCTCTTCTGTATTATTAACTTGATATTTCTTTAATAACTTTTGATATAAATCTTTCAATTGCAACTTGGTATTGATTTTAATGCTTTTGTTTTCAAGTTTAACTGTGTTGTGCTCCTTCCATTCTGTGATGATATTACTAACTAGATCATTTGATGCTGAATCTAGTTCTTCCAAATCTTTGATTCCATTTATATGCAATAATTGTGATAATAGTAATACATCTCTAGTTGAATACAAGGCTGGGTTACTCATCTTTTTTAATTTTTAATGATCCTTTCTAACAATGATTATGGCAACTACATTGGTATAACAGTTTTTACTTATAACTTGCACAGGTCCACTCTCTTCTACTGTACGAGGTTTTTTTTTTTACTTTCCTAGCTTTTTCTTTTCTTGGTAAGTAAAATGCGCTGCGCATCATTTGGGTTCCTGTGTTGAAGTTACGAGAATCGACGAAGCAGTAATCCAAAATTCTGTAAAATTGAAAGAAAAGATTCATATTTAGTTCAAAAAATTTTATAACCTTATAACTCAAAGAACTGGATATCTAGTCACTTGTGTTGAAAACATCAAGATCTATTTATAAAATGACTAGATCTCTGCTAATTGAAATCTGTGCGACGCGTATTGTTGCAACATTATACTTAGGACTATGAATTTTAGTAATAAACGCCAGTTTGCAATACAAAATTGCAGTAATAATATCAACTTTCTTGAATCCATGTCAGCATACACTAAGAAACGTAACAATCTAGTAGGGAGCAGGGCAAGTGATGTAAGACAATGGAAGATAGTAAGTCACTAAGAAATCAATTGATGGATAAATAAATGTCGTACATTTACCAATTTGTAAACAACATTTTTTTGGTTGAATTTAGCTGCCTAAGAAATTTAAATTTTACTACCACCATCATCAAGGGATTGACTTCACCCCCTACACATATAAAGTATTTGACAAGGTATCACTACGTCTTGGATGATCGAATAGTGCCATTCTTATAAAACTCTTTAGTGAAACTCCCAGGATCCCTTTTTTGACCAATGAATGGGAATATATCTTTATTTGAGGATAAATTTTCTCAAATCAACATTAACAAATCACCCACATATCGAAGTAAGAAAATTTATCCCCAACATTTATATCCCACCCCAAGTAAGAGTAATTCGAGATCGGATATCACTAATGTGGATCTTTCAATTGATTCAATAAAGCATAACCATTTCACTCTAAGATCTTCAGCTCCTAGAACCCCATCCTCAAGAATCATATCACAACCCAAAACACAAAGCACTGGAAAACCAAATCTACGAAATCCTAGATTGGTAAGTTGTCCACTGTCAGAAATATCACAACTGAAGAAAGATTATCAATTTTCATTTATGCGAGAAACCACTTCTTCAAAACAAAAGAAACAAATCAACAATCCATTTAATTCATCAAACCAAACCTCCCTCAAAACCCTTCAAACGTCATTGCTTCCCCCTGCGTCCTCAACACTTCCTTCGTTACCTCAGCAAAAGTCGGTACCTTTGAAGAAAAGAGTGGAGCCTGCTCGTAAAGCAAGCTACTCTTTACGCTCTAAAAGAATTGTTACGTCCAATTCATTAAAGCTAGACCCCCCAAAAATCTCCAATTCTGACAGCAGTGATGAGAACTCACCTACTAAGATACCGAAAAATACTTCAGTTCCAGAATCTCCCTCTAAAACCAGGAGAACTCCTGGAAGAAGCGCAACACAACCTGCTTCGAGTAACGTTTTTGAACGACTATATCAGCTGAAGAAGCCAGAAGGAAATAATCAGAATATCACTAAACCATCGCCCAAGAGTACAGATAGACAAAGATCCAAAACTCCCCTGAGTATGACCAAACAGGCCAAAGTACATGACATACGGGAATTATTTAATATTATTCATAGTAAAGATCCTGATTTGTTTATTGGTAGTGGTGGAGGACAGCCCAAACCTCCAATACCACTAGATCGGATACCAATCCATTTACTAAATGTTTATGAACGTGGAGAAATAGCGAGAAAGAGTGAATTATACTATGTTCCGACAAATTGTTCCCGAAATATCGATATTAAGAACTATGGGGAAAATTTTGGATTCGATGACAAGAAAGGCCATTATATTATCATTCCTAATGATCATATAAATTACAGATATCAAACCCTTAACACATTAGGAAATGGATCATTTGGGAATGTGATATTGGCTCGTGATCATAAAGTAGATAATATAGTTGCGGTTAAAATTATAAATAATGACTTAAATTGGTCAATACAGTCCATAAATGAAATTAAGATGTTGAAACTTTTAAATGAAAAAGGTAGTAACGAGAATATCTTAAAGTATTTCGATCATTTCAATTTCAGAAGTCATATGTGTATTGCAACTGAATTGCTTTCACTTAATTTGTATTCACTTTTAGAATTGATTGATTTCAGAGGTTTGTCTGCCGATATTTTGAAATCATTCAGTAGACAGATTCTAAAGGGATTAGAATATATTCACAAAAATGATATTATCCATTGTGATATAAAACCGGAAAACATCATGATCAAACTCCCTTCTGATCCTAATAATCATACCGAAGGAATTTCCATCAAGATTATAGATTTTGGATCCTCATGTTATACAAACCAGATAGTTTTTACATATATTCAATCACGCTTTTATCGAGCTCCAGAAGTAATGTTGGGTGCAAATTATGATCAAAAAATTGACGTTTGGTCATTTGGTTGTGTCCTTGCAGAACTATTTACGGGATTCCCGATTTTACCTGGTAGGAATGAGTTAGAACAAGTTGGGCTAATTTTGGAGATATTTGGTGCCCCTAAAAGTAGTACCATTTTGAAAATGAGAAGACTTTTGAGTAAACGAGTTGCAACGTCTCAAAAAGTTGATCTTTATGACATCGGCTCAATTCCAAAAGCTATTCCAAATGAAAAGCAAATCAAGAAAACTTTGTTATATAAGATATTTGACGTGAATGGTAAACTTAACCTATCTTTAATTAACTATCATGCTGCAAATTCAAATAGCGGAATCAAAAAGCAATTTAAATTGAATTCAAGAAGCTTTGATATCCTTTTGGGATTGGGTAAGACTGGTAACATGGATACGTCAGGAAGCAAGGCTTTGCTATTACGATTTTTAGCTAGAATATTTATTTGGGATCCAATGGAAAGAAGTGGGGCTACAGAATTGCTAGAAGATCCATTTTTAAATTAAGCAATAACTACTGTAGGGAAATAAATAAGCGTGATATATAGATATACTTAATTTGAAACTTACTTCATTGAAGGGTGACCATGGTTTGATCCTGGCCATGCTGATATTTTCTCAATTCTTGGGGTCGTACCCGGGCTACTTCCAACACTATCACTATCTATAATTTCAATATTATCACTGGATTCTAGTAAGGCACTTATCAATTTGTTGAAATCTTCTTGGACTTCTTCATTAGTCAAGGTTGATACAAAATCTTTCACCAAGGATAATTTCTCCGATTCGATATCTTCCAAACTTTTAATTAGTCTGTTCCCAAATTCGGTATCAATTGGTAAGTTCATGTAAATTTTTTTCTTGAGAACGTTAACCACTTTTAAATTCGTCAATAGTTTCTTATAATATGTCTCCGGATTATATTCCACAGACTTGTTATTCGATTTCAAAGGTGGATTCATTAGTAGCAATGCAGCATAATACAACATAATATGTATATGCACCGGAACATATCGCAAATTCTCCAATATGTCATTATCATTAATAACAAGGTTTAGAACTGTATGTGCAGCATTTACGGCAATATTTGCGCTGATCGCGGCTTGATCTGGAGAAAGTAATTCCTTATTCGAGAGAAAATCATCTTCATCATGTCCCTCAGAATCACTATCGGAATCGTCGCTATCAGATTCGCTTCCACTTTTGAACATGTTGATTTTTCCATTGATTGAATTGTTACTTTGTTGCAGCAAGGAGCTATCCCATTTTGGAAATGTATTATTGTTATCATTGGGATTGATTTGTAATTGTCTAACTGCAGAAGAATTAATATGCATTTTAGCAAAATTATAATAAATCAAGGTTGATTTGGTTGACCAAACTGCACCATAATTTCCTGGAGCTAATAAAACTGTCCAGGAAACCATCCATTTATCTAATTCTAAATTACTCTTTGATGGCATTCCAAATGATGAAGGCACCAATAAGTCCCATGCATTTCCTTTGAACGCCTCATTTAAGGCTTGATTATATTCAACTTGAGATACTAATCTCATATCAGTGAATCTTTGCTTCTTGGCCAAATCTTCCAACTCGTTCTGACTAAGGCCTTCTCCAGGTTGCGATGATGGTTGCAACTCGACAGTTTTAAGTTGCTTTCTTTTCTTCCCATGAGATAATTTTGGATGTCGTTTGTTCAATAGAATCTCTTTACTATGTATGAGTGAATAATCTTGTGGATTCATTAATGGCTGTCTATTGAACGTTAAACTCTGTTGTCCATCTAACACATAAAGCAAATACCATAACTTTAATCTATCTCTATTCTTGGTATTTGGATCATTAAGGCCATATTCTTTCGCCAATTGAAGTGCCAACCCAGTGAACATCTGTGAATCCGAAAGCCAAAAACTACACAATATCAATGCAAAAATAGTATTAAATCCTTCATTCTCATCTTTTGGTTTTCCTTTAAATAGTAGCAGGCTACAGAGTTCGTGTAAATAATTTTGCAATTGTTTAGACTTCCAAGATAGGCTTGAATGGTGAATTGATGCAATTGTACATATGGCACATACAAGTACTGGACAAGTATCCCAAAGTGAATCCATTGAAAATTTCGATATTTCAAATCCAAATAATTGTTGTGATACATTTGCATCAAAGAACTTGAATAAATCATTTGCTTCAGCTTTGGACAAGAATCCTTCTCGGAAGTCTTTGGGATAATTTTCATTAAGATCTTTTCTTTGATGAAGTTTCTTTGGAGGTTGTTCTGAAGTGGATTCACTTCTCGAGTCTCTTCGTTTATGACGACTTCTTCCATTAGAATCATTCGAATGTAGTAGAGGTGTATTTTCTATACTCGTCCCCTCTGGTGTTTGATTCAGTGAAGTTGATCTGAACACATGAGTACTTGCTCTTGGTGCCAGTGATTGCGGTTGTTTTATCATTGCAGGATGGTTATTCGCTATATAACCATTTGGTTTTTGAGGAGGTATGGGTAGTTGTTGATATTGTTGATATTGTTGGAACATCTGCTGTTGACTATCCATAATAAATTGTTGATTTACTCGTAGAATATCCACCAACTCATTAATCTTGTTGTCAAATACGTTCATTCTATTCTCTATTTGTGATTTCCAAGCTACATCTTGTTGCTGTTGTTGGTTAAACGCGTGATAGCCATTAGTTGAGTGAACCATGTATGTGTTTGTACTCGGTATACCAGGAAGCTGTGCGTTTATTGGTGGCATCTGGTTGAATGAGGGAAGTCGTCCCACGTCATGTACCATATTCTGAGGTGGTGGCGGAGGCGGTGGTGGTTGGGAATTTGTCGCAGTGGTGATTGGAGGAATAGATGTCGCTTTCAATGAAGGTAGCTTTAGAGCGAAATGGCAGTTTGAGGCTTGCCCATTCTTGATACATCTCTCACAAGGAAGAGATCCAGTATAGATACACTTAACCTTGGATTCTTTACAGTTAAAGCAAGGTTTTGTTCTTTTTTCTTTGGCCATTACTCCTAGACCTATAATATTATTGTTTCCGTTTGCCTTCCCAAGTTAATGTTAAAGATCTAGTTCTAACGTTTCGCCGGACTACTTGTGGTAGTTAGTTATTTGCTTCACAATGTGATGCGGTTCTTATTGCCTGTGTAACCTGCAAAAAGACAAAAATTATTTTCCATGCAACTTTTCCGAGAGATAACCTGTAAAATTGAAATATTTGCAGTTTACGATTTGTCGTGCTTTTACAGATTAAATAAACGAAATCTGGAGCCACAATATTTCAACAAATCCAATTTATCATTATTAGTATTTTAGACCTAAATAACTACTTAGACATATAAGAGCATAATAATGTTAGCAAGAATCAGATCCTTCTTTAGCAAAGACAGACAATATGCTGTTGTAGGTGCCAGCAACAATCCTTCCAAGTTTGGTTTCAAAATCTTGAGTTGGTATGATAATCATGGTTTACCAGTGATCCCCATAAATCCAAAGGAACAAGAAATCCTCGGTATTGAAGTTGTCAATGATATCAACAAAGTAGTTGAAGCCATCAAATCTCATCAAGATATTTTGAGTCATAAGACTTCTAAAGTTGACGGATTAAGTATTTCATTTTTGACCCCACCTAAGATTACTGTTGCTACGATTAAGGCAATCTCTAATATTGATGGTTATAAAGAAATTGTTAAAGGTCTATGGTTACAGCCAGGTAGTTATGACCAGGACGTTTTAGATGCTGTTGAGTCCATTGGTCTTGAAGACAGAACTGTTCATGAAGATGAATGTATTTTGGTCAGAGGTGAACAAGGTCTTGCTGCTGCCAATGTTACATGTACTTGTAGATTATAGTCAATTTCCCTTAGGCATTAATCTCTCTATATAAAACAATTTTTATTTATTATAATTAATTCCAACAATGAGTCACAAGTCATTTTTACATTACGGTTTGCCATGTTAGTACTCATTCAATCGAGAATTTTCTTAATGTAGGTGCCCCAACCCTCTTCTGTTGGATTTTCGCTCTTATTAATTCCTGGTTCTGAAGGCTTGATATGTCTTTTAGTGGGATCTATTGAATCTGGTTGAGGAATTATAATTTCATAAGGGAATGGTGCACTTTCTAACGATGTTATAGGAGGAATATGTTCTTTGTGTGAATCAACCAATTCAATTACCTTGTTCAAATTCTCTTCAAAACTCGTAATAGAAGTCCTTATGTTTGTACTATATGCCGATGAATCCAATTTCGTTGTTGGAGGAGAAGCAACATTCAGACCGGTTCCTGTCGTCGTTGAACTTTCTTCGATTGGAAGACATTTAACCTTTATGGTCCAGTCTTCCCATATTTTCAACGTTTTTCCACTCTCTAGGGGTTCCAGTTTACCAAACCATCCTGATTTCTTCTTTAATTGTTGTGATCTATCCTTATCTAAAAAATGTATATGGATTATTCCTTGTGGCAAAGCATGATTGCCATCATTTATATGTAGTCGTAGTAAATTATCAATTACTGATTTAACAAACTTATTAATCTTTTCATCTATCAATGAATCTAGATCAGGAAGATTCCTTGCCATTGGGTATGTTATACTTAGGAACTCATTGGTTGTTGGTGTTATTGGTCCAAATAGTCTATTAAAAAATATGGTCCATATTATACCTTAAAAAACATGTGTTAGTAAATATCACTCACAACGGATCATCATTACCAAAGTTATTTTTACATACCTTTTAGAGATTCCCGTATGACCGACCTCTCAGCAATGACATCTAACAGGAACTGCATTGCTGCTCTATGTTGGCTATAATTATGTCTAAACCAAAAGTAATTGAAAACGAACAGGAACTGATTAATTATTAACCCAAAAAAAGAAGTTACACTAAATTAAATTCCGATTGCCATTTTCGGAATTTGGTAATAACGAAAGAAAATGCCCACGCGAATTTTTACATCACAACTAAAACTAGCAACACTTAATGTCCTACTTAAGGAACTTCATATAATTGTGCTTTTATCTCTCTATTAAGTTGATATATATAAGTACAGGATGTTGAAGAGTGCAGTGATCAATCTCTAAGTATTCACATTAAGATCTAGAAGTAGTGGGCGTTGGTGTGTCAGCATCAGTACAAGTACCAATACAGGAGCCACAAGATTTATGTTTTGTTCAACTCTTCTCAACCTAAGGAGAAGTCATCTCTAGTTCAACCAACTTCTCTAATTCTTCCACGCATTTAGGGATAACATCAAAATCTAGTGTTTCGATTTCTTCATTATTGAATTTTGTCAAAACATGATCAACCACTTGACCTCGATCATTAGGCCTTCCGATTCCAATTGAAATCTTGTAATAATTATTCTTCATGTGGTCATTTATTGATTTCAACCCATTATGACCTCTGGCACTAGTTCCAGGTTTCCTAATCTGGTATTTCCCTAGGCCAACTTGTAATTCATCATGCAATATGATTAGTTTTGAATCTTGTTTAAATCTAGAAAAGTGCTTTAAAATGGGTTTTCCTTGTAGATTCATATACGAATCATTTGATTTATATAGCACAACATTAGGATATTTAGATGAATGATAGTAGTCTCCGTTTTTGCTTAAATGTTGTTTCCAATATATTTCCACAAGTTGATCCAACATCCGATGACCTATGTTGTGTCTAGTTAATTTGTATTCAGGTTCTGGGTTCCCTATTGATGCAATAAAGAGACTTTTTGTTTGGTTAAGGGTGATATCTTTCAGTATAGGAGGAAAATCGCTCCGGTAAAGGCGTCGAAGGAACATGTTTAGGACGAAGAAAGGAAAGTATTAATTACCTCTCATTGTGATGAAAACGAATTTTTTTTTTTAAGATCTCGGATAAAAGCAGGAGCTAATTATTTGCAACCATCAAAATGCTAAGTAAATAACTGGAGGAAGGCCAAATAAGGAACAAACCCCCGAAATAAAGAACAAAGTAAGGTAGCATACAGTAGGCGCTTTGTAATTTCATAAGGTAGAATTACTTTGCACAATAAACAAAACCATTGATGGCTACCGACAATCCAGAATAAAAAAAATTCCTTCTAATTGAAAAGCACTCCTTCTAAATCGCTAAATTTTAAATACTCTTTTGATATCTGTTTGGTAGACACCTTAATCTGTTCTTTCATTTCATTTAATTGAGCATTCTTGGAACTAATCCAAGCCTCTGATTTATTCAATCTATATTCACAGTTAGTAAGAAATTATCATGTTTATTTAATAAATCAAGTAATTAATTCATACCTAGCAATGCTTCTCTCACGATCTAAAACAAATGATTCTTCTAACCAAAACTTGCTTTTCTAAATTTCAGAATTAGTTAATACATCTATTAGGGAATAACGATAATATATCGTCATATTACATACTTCTTCAGCTTTTTTTAACTGCGAAGTAAGTTCTTGCATATTTGAAACGTAATCAGTAAAAATAATCTGATAACACGCTTCGAGCTGTCCCCAATCAAAACCATCAGTAGTTCCATCTTTTCTTGATTTTTTAGATTTGGCGAAAGCTTTTTCAGCACTCCGTTTAAACTTGATTAGTTCTTCAGATTCCACCTCCTCACTTAGAGTGATATTTTGTCCGGTCAAATATTCAAGAATGGATTCAAATGTTTCCAGATTGACCGATTCAGTTATAGAAGTAGCATCAGTCAATGCTTCTGATTTCAGGGACAAAGAGTCTGATTGATCTCTTGATTGATTGTCGCTCATATTGGTGTATTTGATTATGCTGTCAATTTAGTATAGTCTTATTGAACAGAAAAAATGGTTGCAAACGAATTTGTATGGAAAGAATGTTAATTTTCTGTGTAATTAAAAAGAATATTGAATTTCTCTTTGGTTGCCGCCATTCCTTTAAGATTTAACCAATAATGTCCCATTATTCAAAGAATCCTGATATAAACAAACTTGCTAGTCTTGTTTCAAGTCAACTAAAGATCCTGGAGGATTCAATTGCAATAAAACCGGATCATTTCGATTGGAATAGAATTAAAAGAACACCACAATATTTCAAACAAAAACTCAAATATAATGGCGGTTCATACACAGTTGATGAAGAATTTAATGATCTAGAGGCAGAGTTAGATAATCAAGAGAAAGCACTAAGGTCTTTGATTAAATATGCTAAACCATTTGGTCAAAGTATATTTCAAATATTGGAAACTTCCAAAGAAATGTGTGATTCTTTTCAAAGTTTGATTGATCCATACAATAAATTAGTCAAAGAAGGAAATGTTGATGAAAAAGAATATGAGGCTTGGAATAGAGTTAATAACTATAAAAGTGCTTTGCAACAAATTGATATTGAATACGATGTTGCAGAAGTTTTGGGTGTTATTGAAACAAAACTAGATGAGTGCCTAAAGATTATTAAAGCTGTTCAAAAGAAGATTAATGCAAGAGAATATGCATTATTGGATTATGACAAAGCAAACAATACTCATGAAGCATTGTTACTCAAACAAGAACAAGGTGATATTACTCTAAAACAAAGCAATCAATTATACGCAATCAAACGTAAAACAGAGGAAACTAAACTTAAATATGAGGAACTCAATAAGATTTTAAAAATTGAACTACCATACTTCTTTAAATTGATGCAATTATTGATTGAACCAATTCAAGCCATGATTTATTTTGCATATTTGATCTATGTTTATCAAATTTCTTCCAATTTAGAGGCAGCTTATAAATTAAATTATGAGTTTAAAGATATTATTGATGGTTTTGAAACTAGACATAAACCAATTGTTGCCGAAATTGAAAAGTTTTCAATAATTAACTTCCAAAGTCAGTTCTTGAAAGATTTATTAACCACTGAAAACAAAAATGATGCTGTTCAATACTGTCAAGCGATTTTCAATTTCAAAGGGCAAGAAACGACAGACTTGTCAATTCAAAAAGGTGATGTAATTAAGATATTGGAAAGAAACGGAGAATGGTGGAAAGGGGACCTCGATGGAAATATAGGTTTCTTCCCTTCCAATTACGTGAGATTATTATAATTAACATGTTTCATTAAAATGCTACTCACGTATAGTAATTATATTTGCTAGGATGTCCAATACATGTTTTCTAGAATTGCTGTAGTTCTTTATCTTTAATACTATGAAGATACTTCTCAACACAAATTTTACTACAGAATTCTTTTCTAATTGGAACATCTTTGTTCATGAGAATATCCCACCATTCAAACACTTCTGCCATGGGATTGACAACTATTAAATTACATTGGTTGCATACATCGTTATATTTTCCTTTTTCAATTGCACGAACAATTGAGCTATGAAGCAGTTTTGGGGTAGTATTTTTCCAGCTCTTTGTTTCCTTGTACGTAACATCGTATCTTGCAATTTGATCTAAACAAAGCGATTTTAATGTAGGAACTGGACTTATTGTTTCTGTCAAACTGATTATTGGAGATCTGTATTTACATATGTGATTATTATATTGTATATTCATCGCAATTGCGTGATCTTCGGGTATTGATTTGAACGGATTAGGTCCAGCTAATAAGGTGTTCAAATGAGGTAAATCAAGGATTTGCCATGGTAACCACTGCAATTGGTTTGCACCCAACGAAATATCACGAAGGTTTGTTAATTTTCCGATCAATGGAGGAAGCTGTATCAATCTATTGTGTCGAAGGGATAAAAGGTATAATTTGGAAAATTCAAACAAGGATGGAGAAAGTGTGGATAATTTATTCTTTGATAAATATAAATGGAACTTGACTGGGCTATCTCCCAATGTTACTAGGTCATTTAAATCTTTAATTCCCTCGGGGATTTCGTATAAATCCATTGATTCTAGTCTAATTATTGGTTCGAGTTCTTCAAATGCAGTCAGAATAATTTGACTTGCTTTTTTCAAATTGAGATTTTTAACATTCTCATATGCAATATCGTCCATAGAATCAGCCATGGATGATGGTAATTGGGCATTAAAGCTTCCTCCTTTAAAGCGGTTGAATCTGTCGATCCCAAAATCTGCTTCGGAACTCAACAAGATTTTGTTTCTCTTGGAAGGACTATCTGAAATATGCCTTTTCCGTGGAGATGCTTGGACAAATATATCAATTTCACTTTGAAGAATTTCATCGATTGGGTTTGGTGAATCTGGTAATGAATAATGTCTATTGGTATTTGTTACGAAGTCAAATTCTGACTCAAGGGGTACATCTAACAATGGACTACTTGGAGGTAATGCATAGTGGCGGGTATGATTTCTGGCGTTATCGTCGTCATAATTATCATTATTGGTATTAGTAGTACTATTACTATCTTGCTCCATATCAATATCTGTGGGAACCTCGCTCCCGAAATGGGTATCTATTCTTTTGACATCATCACGTTCATTAAAACTTTCCCCCATTTTCCTCTTCAAACTAGGCGCAAATTGTTTGAAATCCAATTTCCGTCGTAAATGGCTGAAATCTTCAATTGGGGTCGTGTTAATGCTGGAACTAATACGTGTATGATATTGACTGGAAGCATTTTCGTCTCGAATTGCTCTATCTCTTGGAGTAGTATCCAAGGGCAATGGTTCATTGAGGGATGAACTCGTATATGCAAATGGAAGTAATGGATTATTCTTATCCATTGTATGAGTAGGAATATTATGATATAAATATAGTCAATTGACACACTTGGTGTCTTGGTTATGTTATCGTAATAGAAGAAAATGTTTCAGGGTGCTGTTGGAGAAGGAAGAGAAGGAAAGAAAAAAAAATTGATTTGATTTGTTTACCTTTCTTTGTTCTTCTTTGTTTTACCGCGATATTCGGAATTATTAATCATTAAGGGGAATTCAAAAGAGGGCGTCCTTAAAGTACGGGATAGTTTTAAAATTGTGTCAATAATCTATGGGATACTAAAATTTAAGGCAAGTATTAGATTGCCTTAGTTCTAAAATGACAATTAGACCCCCAATTCTAATCTTATTTAGCCAATGGTTGCATTACTTTAGAATTGTGACGCGGTTAGGTGACTGTTAAGTAATTTTATTTTTTTTTTATTTATGAGATCCTGCATACAACCCAAAAGAAAAAAACTTATTCGGGAGTTGGATCAAGATTCGCGATGAACTTTTTAACAAAAAAATTACTCATATTCTGCTCCTACAAAACTATGAATCATTGAAAACACAAAAATAATCAGCCTAATCTATAACTAAGTTGCTATATGAAAAAGAAAGGTCGTACCCGGATTCGAACCGGGGTTGTTCGGATCAAAACCGAAAGTGATAACCACTACACTATACAACCAACTGTTGTTTTTGTTGGTGTTAAAAGAGATTCAAATGATCTTGCAACAAACCTCAGCAAAGTACAGAAATATCATATTTGTACAGTTCCTCATAATTTTGAGCTCTTAAGTATCCGTCCGAGTTTGTTCTGGAAGAAAGAGAGGATAAGATAAGCTGTTTAATCAGAAACCAAATATTTTATGGACTTAGTCAACCTTTGGCACTTGGTGGAACATGACCAAGATGATTTTCCGGTTGAACTCTATTCTATTTTTTTTATACGTTATACACCATTTATTAGATCTCTTATA
>NDXA01000110.1:0-39358 GCA_002105455.1 Hemisphaericaspora xylofermentans | reverse complement strand
TCTAATCAATTAATTTGTTAGTTAACTTAGTTGTTAAATTAGTTGTCTTCCACAAGTAAGTCTTTATCTCTCTAGACAGTGGTACATGGAAAAATTTTATATTGATCTCATCTCGTACGAAGGTAAGATAAAATTTCCTATTCAGTCCAAGTGTCTTAACTGCAGTATATTTGTATCCGCACTACCCAAACTCTACATACACCACTCAGACTAAATACCAACAAATTTAGTTCTTACTTAAACGCAACGTTCTCAATAAATGCCATTATTTGACTATATGTTTTCGGTCACATTCAAACATCTCGCTTATCCCGAATTAAGCATATAGATTTGATTCGTATGGTTTTATCGTCTCCAATTTTCAATCTGACGTCAATGCTGTTTTCAAGGTATTAATTTGAGACAGGAGGGTTAACGTACACCAACGTACGCTCAACAACATGATAAACTTTGTGCCATATTTTTTTTAAAATGGAGGCCTATGACCATATTGGAAGTAATCTACAACCTGAATAACACCACTTCTAAGGCAAGAGTTGTCTATACTCAAATTTTTTCCATAGATCGTCAACGCCTAAGTATTTTCTAATATCAAGAAGGTGACTGTTGAACTGCTTAAGACAAATAAAAACAAATTGAATGCAAAACCACCAAATTGTTAGAATTTTTCCCGGCCCTTCTTGGGATTGAATGAATCCTCTGGAAGAGACTAAACTCGTTGGATGGCTTCTGCCGTTAACGTACATGACATGGTACTGTTGGAAATTCCGCCCCTTGAGCACCACTAACCCGGAAACTACCCGGGAGAACAATGCTAGTGAAAATATTTTCACTTGATCCTGTATATAGTTTCTCGCCATCGTCGAGTTCTCTCGTGTATAATACCTGTAGTTTCCTAGGTTAATCAGGAATGTAAGGGTTGGTGGGTATGGACATTTACTGATAAATCTGTTAAATACACATATTTAATCTATTGTTTACAAGAAGTTATCTAATCTCAACCCTGCTATAATTCAGTCAGGTACGACATTTCTGACATGTCGCGATTCTTGTGTCGTCAACTGTATTGTAAAGTGGTTGCAAAAAAAAACAGGGAAGTAGCAATTTTATACCAAGCACAATAGTACAAAGATTATGGTAGACGAATGACAAAATTTGAGGAAGGATTGGTTACTCCAACGAAATCTTCAGGAGCAACATTGCTTTGCTAAAATCCTTAGCCGCATTGAACAAGTGCGTTTGAAGAGCGTGGCTTTTATTGTCTCGTCAAACTTGCTTTCATGATGTAATAATTCATAACTTTTATTTCGAGTAAATAAATACATAGATAAATAAATATACATCCACAATGAAAATAATTCATTCGAACTCATAAGACCCACCAAAATCAAGCATCTAAAATCATTCAGCCAATAACATTTCTATAAATCTTCTCTCTTTCCATTTACTGCCAGTAGAATGTAGCAAATCTCGCATCCAAAATTTCTAGCTGAAAATCATTTAACAACTTCACATCTAGCCACACGTTGTTGTTTATAATTTTCAACGCCTTCTTTTATAATCAAGTTAGGGTATAATTCATGTTCAAACAATGGCTGTCTGCTCAAAGGATCGTAATTGCCCTTCTGTCTCAAATGCTTAACTAAATGACATTTTTCATAAGTAATTCCACTTGGAGTAATCACTGGATCTTGGAAAAGATTAAATGAAATTGGATCTAATAAATGATCAGGGGCATCTTCGTCGTCATCTTCTTCGTTATCATTTTCTGTATTAGCAAATCGTAATATCAATTTATTTGAGCCTAACAATGAACTATGATAGTTATTCTTATAAAAATTGAGGAGATTGACATAATCATCTAAATGGGACTTATATAATCTGAATAATTCCAATTGATATCTGGTAAGGTCATGTGAATGGGTAGCAGCAGTTGAATATTTGGTATATTTGTTTCTGAGAGACTTGATTTCTTTGGAATGACTCTTTTCTAATAATTTGAATAACTTGTTATAAAATTGGTTGCTATACTGTTTCAACTGTTGTTTAATTATTATGATATCGTTAAAGACAAGTGGAGATAAATCTTCGGGTTTTCCACTAAGTACTTTACCTTTAACTTCTTGTGGAGTAGTGTTATTGCTGCTACTGTTGAAGAATGATTTAACTATATATCTTAATTCCATGATCAATACAGGGGGAAAACAGTGAAATTTTGGGTGGTAATAAACAGAGTAAGCTGTCTGAAAATAAAAATTACGAACGACATAAGGAGGTGATGTTGGATCAGATAGATGAGACTCCTTTTATAGAACTGCTACACGAAAGACATAATTATTATTTCATACTGTATGAATTAATTTATTTTTTTTTCCCCAAACAATTTCAAAAATAAAATTAATATATTACGTAAAAAAAATAAATAAGAGCACAATTAGAAAAAAGGAATGAAGAATTTTATTGACACCCGTTTCACTAAATAATATCATAATTTCTATTTGTGGAGTAAAAATGGATTAAATTACCTCAAGGCCACATTCCAATACTGATACGACATTACGAAACCTTGCTGATGTAAGGTTACATTCATCTGTTCATTTTGCAGAGCAACGAATGGACTAGTAAATAAACAACAATAATGAAAACGTACGCAAACCGTCGGATGATAAAAGTTGCTACATGAGACGCGTCAACATAAAAGTACGCAATACTATATTGAAGACATGATGGATTTTAAGAGCAAATGAAGTGGAAAAAAATGTGGTTACCCCTAAAGTTCCATTAAACAGTACTAAGATGTTCTTCCCCACTACTCAAACGTAAAAGTAGGGAAGTTAATCCACACATTGCAAACTTAGTAATCCATCCGAAAAAATATTGAACAATAGCGTTTAGATTGAATAACAATCAAGAAACAATTACACAATCTGATTACGATAAGCAACATAATTGTTCTGTTGGGAGTATTGTTTCCAGAGGGGATGACAGAAAAATGCAACGCTTCCTTTGGATGGATGGAGGACTTTCCGTTGATGACCATTTGAGACTTTCGATTGTTGATCGCGTCAGTTACGCTTGCTCGAACGTTGACAAACGTCACGAAACCTTGGTTCCAGATGGTTATCTAGTATTAATAAACCCGCCTAGACATAGAGTATGCATTAGTAATATTTTATACCTAGAAGTCAAATAATATACCAAGGCAAAATGATTTTTAACTCAAAACGACACAAAAAAGTGTGATGCACATTCTCTGTTGGTGAGGGATCTCAAACTTTAAATCGGAATGATGAACAGTTAACAGAGCGATTATTATTTTTGTCGGTATGTCAATAAACATCGATAGAATAAACGAATCATCTGATCACATGAAAATTTTTTGGTCACTTGGATTTTTGCATCCTGCTTTTCTTTTCTGTCATTGGTTCCAGCTAAAAAAATCTTAGTCACCAAAAACAACTTTCCTTTTGGATTTCGTTGCTTTTCCATTTCTTCGCGGTTGTCATCATCCACGATTTGATTGTTGATTTTAATTCATGACTCTTCGTTTTTAATCTTTCCATGAGTAGAAAAGCCGCTAAGTCGGAGTGACAACCTGCATTAACTTGCCTCGCGCATTCGACCCACATAATTGACATATGAACTGTTCGTTTTGTTGCTTTTGCAACCATAATGTGGGATAATTTGGTGGGCAAGCTGATGATAAGGCATATAGAAATGTCCCATGGCGAGTGATCGCATTGTGGTAACACCTTAATCCTCTCTACCTTCACTTGGGTTGTGTTTTTGTGGGTTTCGGAGGTATACTACCGCAAAATAACGTCTTTTCTTTCTCAGGTGAGAAGATCGGTCCGTGTGGAAAATAAAATTTGTCAAAGCCATTTGCTCACAGGTCTTTTTTTCAAGTCACTCATTCTGGTTGTCAGTTTCGTGCTAAACTAATCTCTACAGTGCTGGGAGGATATTCGGTTTGATTAATTCTCTCAAATGTGGGGGGAATATTATTAGTAATTCGCTCTTGTGCATATTGACTCCCATGACATCCGCTAGTGACAAATCACTGAGTCCCATATTCATTGAATCTACATACATCATGATACATATGAGGCAGTTCATAGCATATGATTCATTCATGTTCTACTTTATTTCTACTTCTAATACTTTGGAAATATGTTTTCTTCCCCTTGGTTGTGTGGTTTCCAACTTAGCGTTGGATAGAAATAAGATTTAGTGAGCTGGTTGAACGACTTGTCTATGGACATCATTTCAACCTCAAATCTAGTTTATCAAATGATATTGTTCCCGAATCTGTAAAACCAAGGATTTAGAAGCAATCCTTACCCCCTATCAAAATCTCTACAGATACTACAATGGTTTGAAAAAACAACGAAATTCATATTATTTAAAACATATAGCTATACGTATAGAAATCAATTCAAATCTAAAAAAAAAAAAGGAGTTTGTTCAACTAATCTCCTTACATAATAGTACAAGCAGTACAGTGGAAGTGTCCACCAATACCACCGGAACGACTTGGTCTTGGGAAAGACCAGAAGTTGTCCTTAGAAGCATCGTCAGATTTAGTTTGAGTCTTAGCGTTAGTGTTTTGAGCAGCCATTTTGTGTTTGTTAGTTTGTTAGTGATAAAACAAATAGATGCAGAACGTAACAAAGGGACAGTTTGGGCCCTTTTATAGTGGTCAGGAATGGGTGAGGAGATGGGCTCCTTCAAATTTCGACCGCAGTATTTTGTTATAATATGTATTAGAATACTGCATTTGGTAAATTGCCTTCTATATCCTTTACATACCAAGACAAAAGTATCATGTTTAAAACTACAATTGTACTATAGTTCTGTCAGGTGGTGAGAAATCTGTCCAGAATCTATTTCCCAATTTGGGTTTCGCAATGGCTGCAAAAAAATTATTTTGTTGTGTTAAATTTTAACTCTAATTATTTGAAACAACTTTTTCTTGGACTAAGTTAGGGATAATCAGTAACAAACCATACTAGTAACATATATTCATTCATGAGATGAAACGCTATATGTTGTAACAAGGAATGTTTTCACGATGTTTATTTATGACCTTCAATTCCCCGCCTTCGATAATCGAATGATTACTTTAAATGAAACGAGCGTTTCACGAAAAGGTCTTGCAATACCCCGATGCTCTTCTGATGAGGAGTCAATTGATTAAACGACTTGTTTGAGTATAATATCTGAAATAGATAAAGGTTTTGAAACATGATGAGAGGGGTTGGAGTTTTAATTACGTGCTTAAAAGTCTGATGCATCATCGAAGACTCAGTGAAGAATTCTCAGAAGTGCAATCATAAAATTGACAATGGCAGACTTACAACATCTACAACAACTCCGTTATTTGCACCCTGATTATTCTAGACTAGACACATCAGATCTAGTACGTGGAGTTATACTGCAAATTTAGGGGCTTTTTAAACACATGGGATGCCTTTCCTGTTTGTTGCATAAGCGACATTCCTTGAAAGCGGGTTTCTATTCTAGGGAAACTAATCGTAAATGTGATTGTCTTCTATAATTAATTATTTATTAAGCATATTACATATATACTATTCTATTTAATGTTTTAATAACGTTTCTTCCATTTTAGCTAACAAACCAACACCGTCAAAGTATTCAACCCATTTATCTTCAACTTCGAAAGCATCCAATTCATTGTTCACTTCGAATAATTTATTAATATACTGGTCATAATTGACCCATTCACCCTTTTCTTCACATAAATGACTCCAAGATGCCTTATAAGCACCACCCAAGGCACAGGCGTTTGGAATTTCAACCTTATAGTTACCATTGACAGGACCTAAGATGGAACCCATCCTGGAAATAATGCTCAAATTGTTAGAAGTACCACCTACGTAATAACATCTGTTTGGTCTGGCAGTCAAAGATTGAAATGTTTGCTTCTTACCGTCAGTATATAATTCACCATATCTGTCAGTCAAATCCTTGTAGATCTTCTTCAAATCTGCAGATTCTGGTTCAGGGGTTGCAGTAGCTGATTCTGTAGATTTACTCAACATTGGACCAGCACGCAATCTACAACTTAAAGTTTGAGATTCAATAATGGCACGAACATCGTTGTCAACATCAAATCCGTGGGCTTCTAAGTCAGTTGGAACAATTTTGTTATCATCTTCTAATACGGCTCTGACGGTTTGTGCAGGGGCATGTGGAACAATTTCACCTAATGGGAAAAAGATACCCAATTTGTTGTCGAATTTACCTGATTTGTCTAAGATCTCGTTGAACTTATCCCATGACTTCTTGTCTTCAACGCTGTATTTTTCATTGATTTCATCTCTGACTCTTTCTCTGGCTAAAGAACCATTACAGTAACAGATCATACCCATGTAGTGGTTTGGCATTGTTGGGTGCTTGAATAAATGGTATTGGGAGGATGGTTCGTAGTTCTTGGTAATAAGTAAAACTGTAGTGGAAGTACCTAAAGATAATAAACAATCGTTTGGTTGCAATGGTAAGGATAAAATGGTTGCCAAATTGTCACCAGTGAATGCATAAATGTTACATTTGTCAGTAAAACCGTATTTTTCGGTGAAATAACTGGAAATTTGACCAGATGCTTTGTATGTAATTGGCTTAATTTCACCTAATTTAGCCTTAATGTCATCAAGAGCGGCCTTGTATTTAGGATCATCTTTGGTGATGTTATCAACTTTTGGATGAACTCCCGCTGCTAAGGCTAATGTTTCTTCGTTGAACTCACCCTTTTGTATGTCATAAAGGTTCATACCGCAAGCATCAGATTCTTCTAATCCATCAATTTGACCTAATAAAACACTGGTTACAAAGGAAGAAACTAAGGAAATTCTTGAAGTTTGAGCGTATTTTTCAACATGAGATCTAGTTGAGAATTTTCTAATTTGTAAACCAGTGAATCTTAAGTGATCTCTAGAACCAGTAATTTCGGCCAATTCTTCACGACCAATAGCTTCTACGAAAGCCTTACTTTCTTCATTAGTAGAATGATCTTGCCAGTTTGGAGATTTGTCCCAAGAGAATGCCGCTTTCAATTGTGTGGATAATTCATCATCGGAATTTAATTGTTTTAATAATGCAGAAGCTTCTTGGGACCAGAAGACAGAACCATGTTGTTGACAGGAACCGGAAATACCTGCGACTTTTTCGAATGGGAATTTGTCGGCTTTCATTTGATCAAAGACGTGGTTAATGGAATCTAACCACATACCAACTGGGGAAACAACCTCCCCACCTTCTCTAGCTAAAACACCTTTGTGAACCCCGTATTTTTCCTTAAATGCAACATCAAATTCAACATTGAAGGTGTTTAATGCAGCTAATTTTTCATCAGTAACGATGATTTTTAATTGTTGGGTAGAAAGATCAAACCCCAAGTATAAAGATTCTGGATAATCAGTTGTCATTACAGATGATGTATATTATGAAACTTCTGGAGTAAATAAGAAAAGAGTAGCTAAAAGAAGAAAGGAAAAAAGAAATAGATAATCTATTTATAAAAAAAACTCCCCCACGATGTTTTCCATAAGCCGTTGAAGTGTGTTAAACGGTATAAACTGTATGTGTAGCATGTCATTTATTATGAATGAATGATCTCCGTTACTTTGTGTTGTTAGTTTTGTTAATAATGTGGAGGAAATATTTTTTTTTCCCAGGAGAATTCTCATCGAAGGTCATACCGAGAAAGCTTTTGGTTATTCTCAAAAAAGAAACTCTGTCATTAATATTTAACCTTCAACCATTCTATTGGTTGGTTTGAATTAAACCACCAATTAGGAGCTACTACTAAGATCAAAAGTATTACTTGAATACCAAAGGAATAACAAAGGTTAACCAATGAATCACTGACAATTCCCACACCTAATGACACCACTACATTTATTATTGATGCAAAAGTGATAATTTGATCAACTGTCTTTTGATTAGGGATCGTGATTGGAAACTCAATTAGTTGCTGTAAATCCATGACTCTCTATGTGGTTATGTGTGTATTGTAAGGCGGTAGGATGTATGATTGATTAGTGTGTGAAATAGAAAAGTAACAGTTCTGTAAACAGTGGGGAATTACCTTCCTTTAAATGATATGAATTTTTAGTTTTTTTTTGCTGATGGGATTTGTTGTCAACATTTGTTTGGACCTTCTTTTTGAGCAAACGAAATTACACAACTCCCCCCCACATTATCAATGAGTATGTCAATAGGATGATTCCAACTAGGTTGATTCATCCAAACGCTTCGTGTGGTTTATCCGATAACAATATGTCTGTAGAAAGGACAAGGGGAAATTCGGTTAAAGTAAGACAATAGAATTCGTTGTTTACATGACGTTTTATGATACTTCCATTTATTACTGAACAAAATTTGGAGTTTCTGCACCTTTCACCGAATATTTCTTCTAGTGGCTACTTGCGAAGTATTTGAAGTTTTGGTTATCTGGTAATTTTCTCAGTATAGATAGGTTCGACTATTAAATTTGCGAATGTGTTACCGAAAATTTACAGCTTAATATATCTTTTTGATAAATTTGCACCCAAACTACGAAAATAAAGGCACTTCATAATAAAATATTTCCTTGTTGATTAATTCATTTCTGAACTGTTAGATCCACAGCACTGCGTCTGATAGACAAAGTCGAAACAAATAAACACACTCAAGGTACTGAAGTTACCTTCTATAAATACTTATTTCACCAGAAAGAGTTTCACATTGCTATCTTCCATTTGAACTTGGAAATTTTATGGAGTAAGAGAATAGGAACTGTGAATTAGTCATTGAATATAACTCTAAAAACTTACATTATGCCCACTATTGAAGAACTAGGGCTACGAATGAAATAACATTGGAGGACGATTCTTTTAGGAGGGGATAATCCTTCACCTTCGGGATGATTCAATCTTATTTATCAAGACCTCCTTATAGGGAGAAAAGTGTCTAAAATGAGTTTCCGAACGACCCAGATATGATTGAGATTGCTGGGGAACTTAGTTTTCCTATAGTTCCTCAGTGGCCGTGACACAGTATCACACCCAGAGTTACACACGGAGTTAGAAAGAACCCTTTTCCCGGTCTTCCTAGTACCACGGCAAACAAGCCACCTGAAAAAAAAAAATTCAAGCATCCATCTAAACAAAAAATTAAATTTTAATTTAACAGTTTGGCCAACTCAATTTTTGTACACCCGTCCATTGTTAAACTGGAAAGATTTTGGACACAAAATGTTCAGTTTATTAGTTTGATGCCATATAGTCACAAACGTTGCTGTTAAACAATTATGATAGTTGTTTTATGATAAGTTCCGGTAACGCCATTGCAACGAACTGACGTTTTCAAATATTTGGGTGGGGAGTGGGGAAGACAGGGTCATTTAATTAAACTAGTTTTCAAAATATCTACTGCTTATGTATGTATGTTTGGATGTTATGCAGGGCTTTGATGGATAAGGAGCAAACGGCATAGGCACCATTATTATTGTCAACAAATATAATAGATGGTCGTATTTAGTGTATTATTTAGTCAAAAACTCTTCATTATTAGATCTGATGATGACGTCCGGTTTTACAAAATTATTTGTAATCCTCCACTTTTCTACTTCATCTTACTCTTCTACAAAATCACTCATAGTAAGAAGTCTGATTCAATGAACAACTTCATAGGAAGTGACACCGTATCTCCCATTAAGAAAGAGGGTGACTCTACCATCAATCTCGCTAGAAAGACTACTACAGGGAGGCGTGCGAAATACTCAAGACCTTGCGATTTGTGTTCGCAACGAAGGATACGATGTACAGACACCAGGCCATGTGTTGCATGTCTTAAAAGAGGAGTTGAATGTACCAATCTCAGAATCAAAAAGAAGAGTGGACCAAAGGGAAAGAGAAAGTCAACGAGTACTATCAACAACCATATCTCTTCATACTCCCTGGTTCAATTTGAACCAATCTATGTGCCACAACAACCAAGCCCGTTCCCAATACAAACACCACTGCATCAACAATCAAACCCATTTTCAGCTGGATCTCCACCCATTCTACAACATCAACCCAGACTAGAATTCCAACAACTACAGCAACAACGGCAGTCCAGACCCTTTGTCCAACCCTCTAATTCATTGGCAACAAATGGTTCTTCTATGTCCCTACATCAAGATTCACAAATGTCATCTCAAACAACGTCAATATCATCCCACTATCGATCTAGTACCAGCCCAGAGAATACACATAGATCAACAACACCTCAACATACTCAATTCCAATCAAAAGGTAATCGTAAACGCCAGAAGTTGGCAAGCAAGCAGCCATTTCTTAATCCAAGTACTCCTTCCGCTGCCGACTCTCCACTCTTGGCGTCACTAGCTTCCTCCTCGTTACCATCGTCCCCAGAATCTATCAAAGTTTCTCCTACTGAGGCTCAGATCCAAATATTCGATTATCCACTTGAGATAATATTAAAATACCTTGATATCTATCATAAGATGTTCTATGGAATTTGGCCAGTAATAAATATAAGTGATTTAATTCCAAAACTAATTGCCACCGATTTCAACCACATGGATCTTCAAGGTTCTATAGTGTATACTCAAGCATTGTCAATTTGTGCAGCGATATCACGACAAGTTACTTTTTTGACAGAACATGCAAAGTTAATTCAACAAGGTATAAATGCAGAAGCATGTATTAAGGAAAGTATCAGAGCTAGAGAAGAGTACAATCATAAGTTTCATCCTGATATCAATGTCATGATTGTTTCGTTGTTCCTTTACGAGTACTATATTAATACTCCAGACGCAACAAAGCTTGCCATGCTATATTTGCGAGAAGCTATTTCTATAGCTCAGATTTTGGAGTTACATGATCCGAATATATACATGACTATGTCCATGGAGGAAAGCCATAATTTGCGAAAGGTATATTATATGTTAATGATAACTGAACGTTACATGTGTATTGAAGATGGACTTCCCGTTATTCTTGATGCATGCATTCCATTCCCCAAGTTGGAAGACGATGCATACCCTGAATTGTTGAGCGGATTTACGGAATTATTAAAGCTCTTTGCAGTTCCAGACAGATCATTCTTTGACAAGATGGCAAAGATTAAAAAATTATCCAATAATCTCGAGTTCCTCCAGAATTTCCTTCATGATCCTAATACCGCCCCCAGTGAAGGCTGGTTGAAAGACGTTGATAAACGACTTGATGCTATCCAAGTATCAAACTTCATATCCGACATCCAGAAGGTCAATATCCTACTCTCAAAACATTGGATGAAATCATTAACATGGCACATAGCCTACAAGAATGGCATCCTCCATCAACATAATGACCATAATAACAACAGTGCCATAGATGAAGGCGATAGTTTATCACTTGCATATCCCAAAACAATCGCTCACGACTTCTTGAGTGCTATTGGAAATCTCCCGATTTTTGCGTTTGAATCCAATGGGCCGGGGGTCGTGGTGAAGTTACTAGAGATCGCTCATGGTTTGGCAGACTCGATCAATGACCTTTCACTTGTCAAAGGTGACAGCTTCAATCCATTACCAGTTCAAGATGCAATGAATTCCATCTTCACTCTAGTGGCGAAGTTCAGGACAGACGTTACATTGCCTGTCGATTTATACAAGCGAATAGAAACTATGGTGAACAATTTCCTGATTCCCAGACCATTGGGCTATCTTGAAGAATTGGACAGTGATGACCCAGAATCTCCATATTCGAGGTTTAAGAATACGTTTCATGATGATGGGTTTATTTCTAGATTAAATGGGGAGGTCTTTGGAGAGAGCAATTCCCAAACTAATGGTATTAATAATAGTACGAATATCAATTCTAATACTAATGGTTCCGAGAATATAATCCCATTTACAGATTTGGAATTGGAGACCAATGATCCGAGAGAGGTATATGCTATGATTTCGAGCAGATTGACACCGGCACAAATGGAAACTTTTGAGAATTGGTTGACTAGTGTGCCTAGTACTACGATGAGTACCGCTGTGCATTCTCCAGAATTTGCCCTTATTCAGAATAGAATTGAGTAGGCTATTTATTATGTTTAATGTATTAAATCTCTATAGGTTAATGTATTGTTGAAAAGACACTCTAGTGAGTATAGAAAGCTCATAAAACGATAACTAGAGACTTTCTGTTGGTTTCCCGTATTTCGGAATATTGTGGGACAAATGGAAATCCGAAGGGGACATTAGTTTGTGATTGGGTTGTACTTTCCTGGTGTTGCTATGAATCGCCAACTTTTACCATACGTCTCTCAGACCGGATTTTGCGGTCGGCCTAATTATCACCTGTACCTATGAAGCAATTGGCTCTCAATTGATATTGCCTTCATTCAATCGGATAATGAATAACTGGACGTAATGCTGGTTTACAAAATTACAATGAATGGCTATTCGGAAAGGAAAAATGCGCGTTAACAAGAAACTGGATCCTTTTTTTGTTGTTGTTAATTAATTCCTGAAAATAGCTTAAACAATAAGAACATAAGAAAACAGCTTCACCTCCTTTGTTACTATCATTTTAAGGAAAATGTTTTGCAACATTCGATCTTGGGACCATTTGAATCACTAATTTTAAACTGGTTTGCATCACGTGTATAATAAATACGAACGTATAATCTTTTTTTAGCAACAAATGGAACTTCGCTTTAGTCTTTACTGCTCTGTTAAACTAAATATCCGTAAAATAATTACATGCACGATCAAATATTCTAAGCCTTGTTCAATTTTTGGTTTGGAAAACTAAAAATTTTTGTTCAAAAATAAATATTTTCTAGCATCTGAAAAATAATTCAAACCAAATTTGGGGGGTTCCGAGAGTTCTTTGGATCAATTATTTTTTTTTCTTTTGAATGTTCCTTTACACATTATGTTCTTCTCTCGCTGATTGCACAAGTTACAAAATTGAAATTATTGTGGTCAGCAAATGATCACCGTTGAATGAATGAAAATTGCCAGAACCAAGAGCATATTTATGGTTTAGGAATATTATTCGTTAAAACGCGTAAATACTTAGTTCTGGCAAATTAAAAGAATTAACGAATATCTTAACTTGTACAAATGGAATTGATAGCTTTTTTTTGATAGTTTGACTTCTTACTGGTGCTATACGTGTTTCTTGCTTCAGAATTGTTTCTTCAAGCTTTTGCAGGGAATTTTGGTAAAAAAACGTCAAAGGACTAACAAAGCTGTCTAATTTTTTTTTCTTGTCTTACTAAGGATAAAATTATGCGAAGCATAATTAACAAGGACATAGCATAAATTCTATGAACGCTAAATTGGCCTTTTTATTTTTTTTTTCAAAGGTGGCTAATTCAAAATAATTTTTTCAATTATTTTTAGAAACGTGCGTTAATTATAGAAAGGGTTAAAAAATAATTTGAAATACAATAAAACAAATTTAGCTGCATATCCATTAAAAAATATCTACGTATGTGTTAATTGCATCTCATACAATTTAATAAAAATTGCAGAAATAGTAAATTGTAATAAGCCATGATGGAGACAATAGAAAGTGAATTCTTTTTATTTTGGCGTTTTTTAATTTTGCTTTTGTCTGACTGTCTTAATTTTCGAATAGAGATTTATCTACAACAAAAACGGTATCTATCATTTGAGTTAATTTCCTCTCTCTCTCTCTCTCTTTTTCCGTCATTTGCTACTATTATTGACAGGGTGTGTCTGACTTTAACAGAGAAGAATCAGTGACACTAAAGAGAGAAGTTGTCTCTAAGTTTGGCATTTAGTTTGGAAATCATCATATTCTTTGGAAGAAAAGTTAAATCAAGTGGGAAAAGGGGTGTATATTAAACTATGATTTCAACGTTAACAAGGAAGGTTGGATCCAGAGGTTCCTTTAGAAATATTAAAGTTCCGGTGATCATCATCATATTTATTTTCTTGTTGTTTGAACTATCTAATATTTACGATTATTCATCGAAAAATGCATTAAAGAGTCACCAAATTACAGCTACCGAGGACAATGCTAATCATCACAGCAATTTGGGATTGATTGATGACTACACTGACTCAGAAGAATATGAAGATGATGCTCCTTCACAAATTACTAGTGTTGCATCAAGCAAACCCGAATCACCAGTACCAAAAGAACCAATTTCGGGAGATAAACAGAAAAAGGTAACCGTTCTTGAATTTTGGAAATCGATATTTAAAACCTTTCAACAATACCAATTCGATAAGGATGATCTACCATTGATTAAGATCACCTCTGCAGAGAACCAATACAAACCCAAGGAAAAGACAAGAAAAACATTCTTATCCAAAGCTATTATTAAAGATGTTGATCAATTGAAGATCCACCACAAGAATATTTTCAGACTGATGCCTGACGAATTGCCAAACACTTTGTATGAGCGAGAATCAAAAGGTATTGTCACCATTGGAGGAGGATTCTTCTCATGGATGGCGTATATTCAATTGCTTCAACTACGTAAAATCGGATCAGAATTACCCGTTGAAATAGTCATACCTAAAATTGAAGATTATAAACGTGAAAAAGACTTCTGTGATAAAACAATAACTAAATACAATGCAAAATGTGTATTGGTCCAAGATAGATTTGGTTCTGATGTGGTTAAACATTGGGATTTCTCCAGCTATCAATTTAAAGCCGTTGCTTTGGCAATTTCCTCATTCCAACATACTCTCTTGTTAGATTCAGACAATGTTCCAGTACAAGCACCAGATAGACTATTTGAATCAAAAGTTTACAAAAAGAATGGAATGGTACTATGGCCAGATTATTGGCAAAGAACAATGAGTCCAGAATGGTATAATATCATCGGAAAACCAGTTTCTTTGACTGAAAAAGTTCGTGAAGGTAGATTCCCATTAGTTATTCCCCAAAAGTTAACCCCGGAACAAGAAGAATCGACTACGTTTAGTGACTTAAAGGGATCTGTATCGGATTTATCAACCGAATCAGGGCAAGTTATGCTCAACAAGGCGACTCACGGAAAAGTCATGCTTATGACGTTATATTACAATATTTTCGGCCCTGCCCTTTACTATAAATTATTCAGTTTGGGTGCTCTTGGAGAAGGTGATAAAGATACGTTTGCCACTGCCGCACATGTATGTAACAAGGACTACTATCAAGTCAAATCATATATCCATACCTATGGATATTTCGATAATGGATATCATGGAATGACTATGGCTCAAAAGGATCCAGAAGAAGATTACCAATTGTTCCTCAAATTGGAAAAAGAATATCGTGAAAAGGGGGTTAATTGGGATAAGGCGGCCAAAGATCAATTTAGCGGAGACAATGAGATTCCGGTGTTCACATTACATTGCAATATGAGAAAGATAAATCCAGCGGCTTACATGGAAGATTCCAGTATTAGTGATTTAGAGGCCAATAGAATGAAGGCTAGATTCTATTCTAATTTTAAGATTAAATTACCAGTGCAGGGTGAGAACGGGAAAGAAATCAAAAAACTTGATTTTGAAAGAACCAGATGGGAAACTATTGAAGAAATTGCATGTGAACAGAAAGTTAAGTTTAATATCTTTAAGGACAAAGACATGGATAAAGTTTGTCAATATATTAGAAATACCATTGATTGGTTAAAGGAAACCGAGAAAGACTAAGGGAGTTGTCTAGAGTATATACGGAAATATAAAGTATTATCATTGAGGTTTTAGTGTTCTCTGAACAAAACAGCTCGTAATTAGATGACCAAGTGTTGAGTAGGATGAACAACCTTCTTGAACTTGATTTGGCATATTCTGTATTTATAATTGCTACAACAGATCTCCTTTTGAATTGTAATGACTGATCTATCAACTATGTCTTGGCAAAAAGAATACGAATAATTGAATGAATTGTGTAGATGTGTAAAAAGAAACCACAATTGCTATTTTTCACTTGCACAATCAAACCCTTTAGTTATCTTTTTTTGGTGGTGTTTCTTTCGTTCCTTACTACAAGAGTGGTATAGCCTACTCTTGATAAACAAACTGCTCTGTGGGAATATTGATGGCAAAATGCTCCAGCCACCGCCGACAAGTATTAGGCTAATAAGATCCATACGTAGCAATTGGTTACTTTTCAGTTCTGCGCTCATTGTTTATTTTTCCCCTCCACAGGTACAAACAAAAGCTATAATTAGATCATCTGTTATAACCACACCAGTATTCTAAGTTTAGAATCGGAAACCGGATATAACGAGTGCAGCAAAGAGGTATAAATGCAACTGATTCTACTTTCACCAAACCCAATTCTGGGGTAATGCTTTAATCTACTTCGATAATCACTAACGATATGATTTCTTCTTTTCTCTCAACCTTCACATTTTTGATTATTTCCACTTTCGCTTACGTCCACTTATTTGCTGTATCAGAAGACCCCGCTATCAAAGGCTTGGGAGTCTATGCTTATGCTGACCCTAATGCTCCACAAATGTCGTATTTATATCTTGGGACGGCCCAAGATCTCTACTACAGCGACCAATATGAAGCACTTTATTATTATCCTGGTGGCTCTCCAAGTTATATGCTTTCATTGTTCTATACCAATGACACTTTATCCATGAAATGGACCCAATTCTATGATTCTCCCTTATCTGTAAACATCACAATTAATGATAATGGCTGTGTGTCCTTTAATGGGTCAAATTCATTATTTGCTGAAAAGCATGTTGGTCCCATATATTCGACGAATAACTACGCGATCAAATCCTATACTAATGGTAATGCTCCAACAGGAGCCATTTCATTGAAACTTGCCGGTATATTTGTTCAGTAAGTGGTTATCTTTAGTATATAGTATTGTTTGTACCTGTGTATCTTGATTTTATAAACGTCATGCGATAAGAATGAGAGAAGGTAGGGATAGGATATTCTTGTATTTCTTTTCAGATTTTAGGTTATTACGAGTAAGTTGATTTAAACTTGTAAGCCTCAATTTCACAAAGTCCTAAACCAATGTATTTGCAACCGATCTATAAGCCTCCGGAAAGGACTACACGTTTTCCTGATCAACATGGTGAGCTGAAAAGACAAATAAAGAGGTTGTACATTAAAAAAAAATGTTAGGTTAATGTTCCGAAGCATGAATGAGTAAGTTGCTAGATTTCAAGTGAAAGCTTCAAAAACGTCAAGATTAATCCAAAGATTTGGTACAACACCTGTTTTACCCCGGTCGGCTTTGTATCTTTAAAGTTTGTTTTTGCTTGCAGAGTGATTTGTGGTTCCATGTGGACTAATGCTATGACAATCACAAAATCAAAACAGATCGTGAAAACAAAAATGTCGAGCGTTTTTTTACGGAGCAAATTCATGAAGAATTTGCCTCACGTGATGAAAAGTGAAATTTTTGTGTTTCTTTTCATTTCCCCCAGAAAAATAAAAAAATTTCAGCCAGTAATAATTCAGTAATTTTAAGGTTACGTAATAATACTAGAACTTTACGCATGGACAAGATTTGCAACTATTTCAACCTAATTGGTAAACAAGTTTATTATTAGTTACCCTTTGAGAAGGAGTTAGAAGCCTTACTTGACTAACTATTGGTTTCACGTATGGGTAAGTTCGTTTCTATCAAGTAGTAATTGCAGTTCTTAGTGTTGTTCTTTGTGTGTGTAGAATTTTTTAATTTTGTGTTGAAATCATATCAACCCATCCCCCCGCTATAAAAATGTACCAAACGAAAAACTTTTCTTAGTAAAAATTTGTATAACCCTTTCTTCCATAACCAATTCTTAGTTCTGTTCCTTTGTATTTATCTAGAGTTGAGCACTCACTATCTCGAGGTATTTTCACAAGAAGAATAAGGTACACGACAAATGCTTAGAGTAATTAAAAACCAATTGAAACCAATAGGTATCAAGCAAAGATACTTTTCTGCTTCTGCAATTAAATCACAAACCGTTGGTGCAGGAATCAAGGGTCAAGATTTCAATGCTGCCAAATATATGGGCCAAAAATATCATATCATTGATCACGAATATGATTGTGTGGTGGTTGGTGCCGGTGGTGCTGGTTTACGTGCTGCCTTTGGCTTAGCTGAAGAAGGTTATAAGACTGCCTGTGTTACCAAATTATTCCCTACCAGATCACACACTGTTGCTGCTCAAGGTGGTATTAATGCTGCCTTGGGTAACATGCATGCCGATGATTGGCATTGGCATTTTTATGACACTGTCAAGGGATCTGATTGGTTGGGTGATCAAGATGCCATTCATTATATGACGAAGGAAGCTCCTCAATCAATTTATGAATTGGAAAATTATGGGGTTCCATTCTCAAGAAATGAAGAAGGAAGAATTTATCAACGTGCCTTTGGTGGTCAGTCTAAAGAATATGGTAAAGGTGGACAAGCCTACAGAACTTGTGCTGTTGCTGATAGAACCGGTCATGCATTATTACATTCCTTATATGGTCAGTCATTGAGATATGATTGTAATTTCTTTATTGAATTCTTTGCTATGGATTTATTAATGCAAGATGGAGCTTGTATTGGTATAATTGCTTATAACCAAGAAGATGGTACTTTACATAGATTCTTTGCCAATAGAACTGTCATTGCTACTGGTGGTTATGGTCGTGCTTATTTCTCCTGTACTTCTGCCCATACCTGTACTGGTGATGGTTATGCCATGGTCTCCCGTGCAGGGTTACCTTTGGAAGATTTAGAATTTGTTCAATTCCATCCTTCTGGTATTTATGGTTCTGGTTGTCTTATCACTGAAGGTGCTAGAGGAGAAGGTGGTTTCTTGCTTAACTCTGAAGGTGAAAGATTTATGGAAAGATACGCTCCATCTGCAAAGGATTTGGCCTCAAGAGATGTTGTTTCTCGTGCAATCACTATGGAAATTAACGAAGGTAGAGGGGTTGGTCCAGAAAAAGATCACATGTACTTACAATTGAGTCACATTCCAGCCGCAGTCTTGAAAGAAAGATTACCAGGTATTTCTGAAACCGCTCACATTTTTGCTGGTGTTGACGTTACCAAAGAACCTATCCCAATTTTGCCAACCGTCCACTATAATATGGGTGGTATTCCAACCAATTGGAAGGGTGAAGTGTTGAAGAAGAGTAAAGACGGTAAGGATGAAGTTGTTCCAGGTTTGTTAGCATGTGGTGAAGCCGCATGTGCTTCTGTCCATGGTGCTAACCGTCTTGGTGCCAATTCCTTATTAGATTTAGTTGTTTTCGGACGTGCTGTTGCTCATACTGTCAGAGATACTTTGAAGAAAGGAACTCCTCTTCCTCAACACCCTAAAGATATCGGGCTTGAATCTATTGAAAACTTGGATAAATTACGTAACGCAGATGGTACTAAGCTTACCGCAGATATCCGTCTTGATATGCAAAAGACAATGCAAAAGGGTTGTGCTGTTTTCCGTACTCAAGAAACTTTGGATAAATGTGTTGAGCACATAACTGAAATTGATAGATCATTTAAAGATGTTAAGACCGTTGATCGTTCCATGATTTGGAATTCTGATATGGTTGAAACACTTGAATTACAAAACTTGTTAACTTGTGCAATTCAAACTGCAACTTCAGCTGCTGCAAGAACCGAATCTAGAGGTGCCCATGCCAGAGATGATTATCCAAACAGAGACGATGAAAAATGGAGAAAACATACTTTATCTTATCAAAAGACCGATGGTGATAAGGTTACCTTGGATTACCGTGATGTTATTAGACATACTTTGGATGAAAGTGATTGTAAACCGGTTCCACCTGCTGTTCGTGTTTATTAATCAAATGAGTTCACAACCCACTACTTCCCCCTCGAGAAAAATCAAGCTGGACTTTTTTTATTATTGATTATTTAATATTTATTTATATATGGATAGTAAGCTTATAGTTTTAACATTGTTTAGTTTATTTATAAGTAAATTAGTTGAACATTGGTGAATAATGTTTACCTATGCAAAGAAATTCAAATTAATAAAAGATTTGATTGAGGAAAGAAAATTTGCGCAGGGGTATGCATTGTTTTCTCAAAAATCTCTATACGAACGTCTCTTCTGTCCTGCTGTTCTTGTGGTACCTTACCCTTAAATCTAATCTGATATCTACGTTAAATTATACTTTATACCAGGATCTAAATATCCTCTTGATGGTATTTCTATATAATATTCTTACGTTAAGATATGATTAAATTAGGGTAATAATTGATTAGTTACAAAAGAACATATAAAAGAATATATAATTAAGATTAAGTTTGGCAACACAAATCTGAGACAATACCATAAATCTGTAACATGTAAAATAGCAAAATTGTAAAAACATTAAACTTCGGACTGCACACAAAATACGATATGTTCAAATAGAACACTTCAAGTGCTAACACGAAGATCAGTTAATTGATATGCAACCTTACCCCGATGTACACTACGAAAAAATAGTTGAAGATCCGTGGCGCTACCACGACCCCTTTTAAGCGAACTTTTGCATGAATCTAAAATACCAATTGATTGCAAAATTTACATGTGCACACTTTCTTTTCCTTATGCTTATTCTAACACTATCGTTAGTGCTAGTATTTCTTCTGTTACTAGCACTTATATTACTAGTTGTTCTACTATTTTTCATTCTTACTTAAACTTCAACAGTGCAATACTTTCCCCATCATTCCAGTTCAGCCCAAATCCTGTCATTTAGTTGCATGAAATTCAAATATATCCAACGCAGTACAAATAAACGCTTTCATTTAAAGTCCAAAGCTTGAACAGCACAGAAAAGCTATTTGATAGCAGACTAAATAAACTAGCTTTCGAATGTGTCTATCTATTTGCATTAGTTGTTGCTGTCAACCTGTTGAATTGTTTATCAACGGATCTGCACAAGTCATTGCCATTTACTAATCGGTTTAGCAAAAATGTTCTGTTTTACTTGGGAAATTCATTGCACCACGCTTTCGGAATTGTTAATTCCAGCACAATACTTAACAGGGTACTCATCGGTGATACCATCACATCCACTCTATTAATTTGTTGATTTGAAGAATATAGAGGTTTAGAATTTATCTACTGGCAGAGGTTGCATGGGCGTTGAGGCTTAATTCCCAACCAATGAAAAAAAAGTATGTGTGACTGAAGGAACTTTCTTCAATATTGGGGAAAAACATTGGGGTCTATGACGGAATTATTATTCGAACGGAACAATTCTGTTTTCTTGCGAATTCAATATGTTTGTTTTTTCGGAGTTTGTGTTCGTAATATCGCATCAAATTGATATGTTTGCTGCGTGCATTGACAAAATGATGGTGAAGTAGCAGTGAATACTTTTAGAACTCCATTTCTTAGGTTCTTATTTATGTCTAAATGGTTTTAGAAATAAAATACTCTTATTTGCTCTAGAATAACGCGAGAAATTATCGGGAAATAAATAGTTTTTGAGTTTGCGCTACGTTCGGCAAACTCTTGCTCAAAGAGACGATTGTTAATAGACTCAGTTGTAAAATTCTGCTTCCTAAATCAGGAATGTTTGTCGGATCAACCAGTTTCATCCCATTACTAGTGGTGTATTTGAAGATTTCAAAACTAACTGATAGAGATCCATCGATGTCTAAATTTTATAGATAACTGATCCCCCACTTTGCCCTCCACACAGATCTGGATTTTTCCAAACACACAATAGCAACACATTTAATATGCAGGCATATTGATTGCAAGTATTGTTTCCTTATACTTGCTATATATACCCCGGCAAAATTCCTCCTATTTGACTCACTCATAAACTTAGTATATCCCCTCGTCAATAGATAACCATGTCACCACATTACTCAAACGGAAATACTAAAACTGAAGAAACCATTTCAATAATAAACCCTGAAGTTGGTTCCTTGCCTGCTCAATCGCCAACTCTCGCAGCTCACGTTCTTGACTTATTCTCACTAAAGGGGAAAGTTGCTGCCGTTACCGGTTCATCTGTTGGCATTGGATTCGCAGTTGCTGAAGCATATGCTCAAGCAGGTGCAGATGTTGCGATTTGGTACAATACTCATCCTGCCGATGATAAAGCTGCAAAATTGGCTGCCAAGTATGGGATTCACTGTCAAGCTTATAAATGTAACATTTCAGATCCCGAGGAAGTAAAACAAGTAATTGATCAAATTGCCCAAGACTTCGGTACAATTGATATCTTTGTCGCTAATGCGGGTGTTGCTTGGACTTCTGGTCCAATGTTAGATGTTGACGATGGGTTTTGTAGTTGGAAAAAAATTGTGGATTGTGATTTAAATAGTGTTTATTATTGTGCTCATGCAGTTGGTCAAATCTTTAGGAGGAAAGGAAAGGGATCATTTATTGTAACTTCGTCAATTTCAGGTCATATTGTCAATGTACCCCAATTTCAAACTGCTTACAATGCTGTCAAAGCTGCGGTTAGACACATGGCAAAGTCATTAGCGATTGAATGGGCTCCATTTGCAAGAGTTAATAGTATATCTCCTGGATATATCATTACTGATATTTCGGAATTCTGTGATCCCGAGGTCAAGAGAAAATGGTGGCAATTAATTCCTATGGGAAGAGAAGGTTTGACACAAGAGTTAGTTGGTGCATATTTATATTTGGCCTCAAATGCTTCGACATATACCACAGGAACAGATATAGTTGTCGATGGTGGTTACACTTGTTCATAAGTGTCTATTTCTTATGCACTCGAATAGATTGCTTTATAGATCTTGATAGTCTTTGTATGATTAATCTTATATTGTATAACTATAACCTTGTTATAATTTGGAAAAACTCCAAATAATGAAAAAAAAAATGAACAAGTGTGGTACGGTATTAAATTCTAGAAAATAACATCTTCTTCGGTTTCTTGAAGTATATCATCACCTCCAAGAGCCAATTGTTCGACCTCTCTTTGAATTTCAGCTTCGTCTTGTATTTGATTAGTTGGACTGCTGACCTCTTGTTTCTCTTCATTGTCAACTCCTTCTGTTTCATCATTGGCAACGCCATCATCTTCGCTAGTGGTACCTTCGACTGTCCCATTGGCTTCCCCTTCAACAGTGACAGCAGCAGCAGCAGCAGTAGTAGTAGCCTCCTTTGCTGCTTGTAATCTCTCCTTGTCTTCTAGTTCTGCTGCCGCCGCAGCTTCTTGTTTCTTTTCTTGAACTTTTTTCAATCGATAGAACTCTTCTCTATCTAATTCATCTAATTCGGAATTGATATAAGAAATGGTATTCTCAGTTCTTGGAATAATAACATGTTCAATTGCATTAACTCTTCTATTAGTGACCTTAATAACTTCATCCAAGATGATAAATGCAGTTTGTAAGGAAGCCAATTCAACTAAAGTTTCAACTGCCTTAGTATAAACCAATTTAGCTCTTTGGACTTGTTGACCACCTCTACCTAATCCAGTTAACTTAAAATCGTTAATATCCTCATTGATAAAACTTTCAAAAGTAGGTAAATAGACCCCGGAAACATTTTCTTGTTTTGCTTTAACTTGAAATCTTGCTCTTTGAACTGATTCTTGAACTTGATAGGCAATACTATCACCAGTTGCATATTGGACTTCAGCTAACGAAAAAGCGGCAGTTTGCATAACTCTACCCATTTTCCGTTTGGCTTCGTCAATTCTTTGTGTTATATCTCTAAATCTTTTTGTTAATGCTTCAGACTTTCTCTTTAATAAGGAATGACCTTGTTGAGCTCCTTTCAATTTCCCCTTCATAAGACCTAATGTCATACGGGTAGGAAACACTTGTTCACGATTACCTGCTCCTGACATATTATGCTATTGTATTGACGCAATTGATTGAGTTTTCAGGTTCAACAAGAAGATTTATTGATAAAGCACGCTCAATCAATCAATCAATCAATCAAAAATTAAAACGTAAGGACTCAATAAATTTCAATCCAAGTTAAAGATTGAAAAAAAAAAAAATTTCCGTCACTTTTGAACTTTTGTCTTTCATGGGTAACCAGAACAATGTTGTATCTGGCACTATATAACAATCTCCTGTTAGATTGGTGTTGATTCACGGTTCAAATACGCTTCTAATCCCATGGTCCAAGTTAAGTTTTCTTGGATTTACATCCATTTATTCAGGTTTTCTACATCCATGTCTCCTTGTCTTAATAGTGTAAATCAAATTATCACGTGACACAAACCTGTGGTTAGGTTAGATCACTATCCTGGGTGGGAAAACCTTTCTTTATATGCTTATTGTATGTAAGAACATAGTAATTGGATTACGTAAATGAATTGAATCAATTGACTTTATTAATGAAAATTTCGATGAAATTCAGAATGTGGGCGAAGAGGGTCGTGGAAGGATTGATGATAATGGTGAATTATATTTTATAGATGAGACTACAAAACCTAATGTCAATGAGTTCCCACGGTTTAATGTGTTGGACTTTAAGCTCTTTAAAAATGTGTAGCAGCATGCTCGTCGTTTCCTATGTGATAAAAGTCAAGAATGAGCAGAGCTTCTACATGAATTCTATTAATCCAACCAGGAATCGGGAATAGAAAACCCTGATTTCTGAATGTCCAAAGTTGGTAAGATTTCACTAATTGTAGTACAATAATATAAGAACAAGATATATTTAGGTAATAATAATGTAAATGCCCAGCAAGAAATAAAATCACCGAAGAAAGGAGTTTAAGGAATATAGGAAGAGATTAATAGTGTACCAAAACTACGGGCCAAACTGCTGATTAAGATTATAATAGAAGTTTCTTTAGAAATTGGGAGTTGATGTGTTGGGAACCTAGAATCCTTTAGTGGTAACTGTTAACCCTATGACACAAGAAGGCAAGAAGAGAGAAGAGTGAGACTTGTTGAGGTCCAACAAATAAATATGTAGTTAACAAATATAATACATTGTGCTATAACAAAACTGTGCATTACTAGCATATGAATCATGAAGTTTCTTCAAACAGCTCCCTGTAAGTGACATTCCTGGCTTGTAGTTAATTAATCAAGTATACTACAAGGTATTATACTGAAATGGCAACCCAAATCGTTCTTAATGCGTTGTTGACCAGTTTGCCTCCAAAAGGTTAACGTTCATCTCATTGCAATAAGATTTTTTTACTTCATACAGATTTAATTTATTATGTTGGTCGTTTTGTATGGAGAAAAATGATGGGTGAGATAAAATTGATTTGTATAAACAGAGCATTACTAGAATTCTATCTACTTCTTACTCCAACACACAAATGCCCACAATATTCGAGATTGATAAGCTCATTCAAGATCTTGATATACCTTATGAAGAAGCAATAACCAAAGATCCTACAAATATAGAAAATTGGAAGAGTTATATTGATCATGTCTCTAATGACCCAACCCAATCCATCTCATCCCATTCATCGTTCCATAAACAAATCTTTATTCTCCATCGTGCAACAACAGCACTTCCACACTCAATCCACTTATGGAAGAGCTACCTTGATTTATTACTCGAGAATATTCGTCCTTTGGATTATGCATCACAAAAAGATCAATTGCTTAATATAAATAAAATATTTGAACGTGCAATACTAAATCTACCTGAGGATATTGATATTTGGAAACTATATCTTGAATATTTGATTAAAACTCAAATCACCCAAGTGACATTTATTAGAAGAACATTTGATAAATGTATTAGGAGTTTGCCATTGATCCACCATAGAAAAATTTGGCCTGTGTATTTGGAATTTGCTGATCGTATCGGTGGATTTACTGCGATTAAAATATATTCCAAATATATTCAATATTTAGACCCTCAAGTATTGATGGGTAAGAAACAAGATCAAGGATTAGGAATAAATTTAGATGATTTAATATATAAATTCATTGAATTTGGAGCTAAGAAAGAAATAGTACTAGAATTGTATGAACGAATTTTAAATAACCCTGACCACTATCTTTCGTTATCAAAGTCACTTGTACAATATTTGCTTGAATATATCGATATTCTAATAGAATCTTTGGTTCCAGATTTGTATTTTGAAAGAATAATACAAGATTCAATCACAAAATTTCCTGATCAAACTGGAAACTTATACCTCAAACTAGCAACTTTTCATATCAATAGAAATAACCTAGATAAAGTTCGCTTCTATTATAACAAGGGACTAAGAGAATGCTTGACAGTACAAGACTTCACAATGCTTTATGATCAATATACAGAATTCGAAGAGCAACAATTAAACACTGTTGCAACAAAACTCGAGAATAAACCAAACCTTTGTTCCTTGTTTGATTTCAAAATGAATAAACTTGAAAGATTAATCAATAATAGAGAATTATTACTTAATGATATGATGTTACGGCAAAACCCCAACAATTTAGATATTTGGTTTACCAGATCCGCTATCTTCAAAGATGACCTAACCAAATTAATTAAAACCCATACAGACGCATTAAAGTCAATTAATCCATTAAAAGTTACCACCACTGCTAATAATAAACTTAGTCAGATTTGGATTAATTATGCATTGATTTATTCCAATAACGGGGATTTTAAGACTGCGGATTTCATTTATTCCAAATCAGTCTTATCCCAATATATCCACCCTGATGAATTGGCAGATTTGTACATCAGTTGGTGTGAAATGTTATTAGGAAGTACAGACTTCAGTGAGGAAAGAGCAATCGAAATCTTGGACGATATACTATATTGCGAATATACAGATCCAATCGAGTATTCAGATAATTCAATACCGGTCCAAAAGCGAATCAGTAAATCAGCTAAATTATGGTCATTTTATATTGACTTATTGGAATCTTTTATTGATTCAAAGGACCAAACAATGGAAATAGAAAAGGTGTGTCTGGCTTATGATCAACTAATTAAATTGAAAATTGCAACTGCGAAGAACATACTTTCTAACGCAGAATTTTTAGAGAATTGGCAATATTATGAACGATCATTATCAATGTATGAACGTGGATTGAAATTATTTCAAGATTCGGGTATTAAGTATGAGATTTGGAAAGTCTATATTGGCAAGATTATCAATTCACCAATAAAGTTAGATGTTGAAAGAGTACGAGATTTGTTCGAAACTTGTTTAGATGAAATACCACCTCATTTAATGAAATCGATTTTGATATTGTATTCCAAGTATGAACAAGAGAATGGATACAATCTAAATTCAATTAAGGTTTTAAAGAAATCTATTCCCAGAATATCCCAAGTCCAATCAACATCTGCATTGTCCATGAACCCCAATGATAAGAGTTTATTGATATCACAGAAGCTTGACATATACATTATGACCCTTGCCAAGCTTGAGGAAATACAAGACATTAACGGATATAGACAACTAGCACAAGAAGCAATCCAAGACCCCTACTTTTCGGCACAACAAACCTCACGATTATTTACCCACCACTTCATCAAATTTGAACAGCGACAACATCAAACCCCAGATCAAAAACAAAGAATAAGAAAATTCTACAAATATGTCTCTAATCTTGCACATCCTGATAAGCTAGCAGAAGTATGGAACTCTTGGGAAGAGTATGAATTAGACCAAGGTAATGAATCAACTTTTAAAGACATGTTACGAATAAAGAGAAGCATTGCTGGAGAATTTGCAGAAGAGAAGAAAATTCAAGAGTCAATTAATCCAATGGGATTCATTAAAGGTACCAATCCTGTTGTTCCCAAAAATACCCCTTCGTCTGAAACAACGACAAACCCTGATCAGATCGACCTTGATATGTAAAGTTAACGATTTTAATATGATAATATGGGAGTACGATATTTTAGATTTGATTAGTTGATATTCCTCCAATATAACATTTGTTTATAATATTTCTGTCAATCAGATTAACACTTTGCGATTGTTCATGTATCACTTGGTAGTTTGGTTCTTATTATTCACGGTTATGTGTTACTACAAGTGGAGAGATTGATTTTGATATTGATGCAATGCCCTCTCTCCAAAGTACAAACTCGTAACATCATAATAATCATCCTCATCGTCAAATGCTTGACTTGAAAGGTTCACTCGTTGGTGATAAACCTGTATACTTTATACAATTGTAATTAATGAAGAAATATTCATGAACTTGTTGATGTTATAGAATTATATGGGTCTTTGCATATTTAACAGTCACAAATAATTTACATCATAGATGGTTGTTGATGTTTTGTTGCACCCCAAAAAATAAATTATTAGTTGCAAAAAAAAAAAAGATTCTTATCAGCGCTTAATTCAAAAACAAACTCATTTCACTTCTTCTTCTTCTTCTTCTTCTTCATAATTAATAGAATTGATATCCCAAAATGCAAATCTTCAATTTTATTAAATCAATAGTTAGAAAGTTTACTAAGACAGAAACAGATTTAGAATTACCACTTCACTACAATTCTAAATTTCAAAGATCCATTGCCGCTGATACGTCAATTTCCCCATCAGATAGACTTTATCCTATCGTTTATGGAATTCCTGAAGTTTTAGTTATTTATCCAGTCCATCATGCTTTGATGAAATTCCCCCAAAGAATTGGAAGATCCCCAACTCCGTTTGGTTTAAGGAAATTGGTTTCCCGCTTCATTAGATATATTTTTGGAAAGCGTTCGCACGAATACAAACCCATCATCCCAATGTACAATACGTCCAATTCAATAAACAAGTCTCGCTGGTTCAATTTTTGCTGGTTCACGTTCGTTTATGACCGTATCAAGGCTACTAGAAGGAATACAAACAACACAATTCTTCAATTAGGTTGTGCTATTCATCCAATTCCAACTGCTATTCCAACTTCCCAACCTTGGCATGCCAGCATTGTTAAGCCTATCATTCCACCCGCCCAACTAACTTTTGAATCTTTTGGTACCAATTCTAGCTTAATGGGCTGGACCGAAGTGCCTCAAGTGATTACCACAGGTGACAATTCCAGTCGTTTTTCTTCAGCAACGTTACTTCCTTTTGTTTCCATGTGTTGCAGGTTGGGAATGGGTATTGATCTGGGTATGAATGCAGCCAAGATGGCCAATTTTGATCTTGAAAAAGGGTTAGCTGAATCTTCGTCTTCTGAAACTTGGGAACATTCTAGTTCAACAATTGCATCAACTTCAGTATTTTCACAAGAAAATACCCGCTCGGATTTCCAATTTTCCCAAACTAGTTGTACAAATTCTTCGACAGAAGAATTGGTTGTTTGTACTCACCCTTTGCCCTTCAATGTTTCTAATCCTAGCTCGGAATCTGCTGACGTCTCGTCCTCAATTCAACAAGTACCATCTGTTGCGATTGGATCGCAGCTAGAAAAAGGTCCACAACATTCCAGTCCATCTGATCCCAAGTTATGTACCTTCAATGTACCAAGAGGAGAATATGTTCAAAATACTAGCACCTATAGGTTCCCATATGTTAAGTCTCTAGTGCCACTTCACCGGTCCATCACTAGCGATTCGTTAAAGTCTATACTTAAGAAGGATAGTCGTGGTTATTGGTTTACTGTCGAAAGTCTGTCATCATTTCTAAGCGAGGCCGCGACCTTCGGCAAATATTTGAACACAAAGGGATTCTATAAACAGCTAAGACTTCCTGCCAATCCCACTGAAATTCTTGTCCCCGAAACCTGCCCGATTGGAAATGGGTTTATTTGGGCCACCGTTAGAAGAAAAGAAATCGTTCAAGAGAAAAAGAAAGACCACTGTGAAGTGAAATTTGATGGAGAAAACCATACCAATGGTGCCAAGAATGTTGGAAGTACGGGGTTTCTGGTTGTTAAGGAAAAGAAGAAAGTGAGATGGTCTGACTCGAGTAGTTGATGCTGTTTTATGTTATAACTTAATGTTTATTGTTACTATTGTTTTAAGTTTATTGTTATCTGTTATTATAAATTATAAAAAAAAATAAAAAAAAATAAAAAAACATTTGTTGGTGTTGGTGATAAGTTTAATGATGGTGATGTTGTTGTTGTAGTTGAAGTTGGGTTTAAAGGTCAATTCTTTCATATTGGTACTGGATTTTCATTGGAAATTTTATTTATAGCTGTATTTTACTAGATATCTTTTAATCATATTATATTTATAGAGTATTTTGTAGATTAGGGCGCAATCTCTGACTCTTAAACTTTTCTCTTCATGGCTACTGTTGATCAAGCCGAAGAAAGGTATATATTGTCCAGATATGACGAAACATTTCAGAAGTTTCCTCTAGAGGGTACCGATTATCTTTTGTAGAATTCCGCTTCATTACAACTAAGGCAATTTAACCAAACATTTTCATACCACTTTCCTGACCAGGTCCCTAAGGGATATTACATCGGTTCTATCAAGTTCAAGAAGTTTGGATATGCTTGTTGCGTAAGTCTAAAAACGTCAAAAGATTCCAAAAATAGCGGTTGGTTTGGGATTTTATCAAATTTTGTCACTCAAGTTTACATCATCCAGAACACCCTTCTTTTATAAAAATTCTTGATAAGAATCAGTTTCCTAGATTAACATATTACACATAGATACGTGTTTAGTTTTAGGATCGGTGAGGGGGTTATCGTAGGGTTACAAATAAAGGACCGTATTCTCAACAGTAACTTATTTGGTCGGAATTTCAGCCAAACGGATTTATACTTGCGCAGGTAATGTATTTGTTATATATATATATATATGGAGCCTGGGATAATACTGTGACAAAGGGTGCAAGTTTGATGTTGGTGGTAGTGGGTAAAGTGACCTTAATTCAATCTATCTAGTTTACCGGCACCGTCTGGATATGCTCTCTTAGTCTTGTGAAGTAGTTTAAAAAACTGTCTTTCGTTCTGTATCAAAGCTGCACCATCGAGACCAACCCAGAGAAGTGAGACTCTGCCTGGTCTCAAGATTGAATCTCCTCGATCTACCGTGGAAAAGGCTTTGGTCGATCTCATCAAAAAAGTGATTTGTCTGTAATTGGAATATTGGGGTTATGCAACAATCTGATTTATGGGATAGATATTTGGTTTTGCTGTATAGTTCTTACGAAATGGAGAGACCAATGAAAACTATGCATGTAAACATTTACTTTCTGTTTCCCATTCATTGTACTGATTAATGTACTCAGTAGTATCACAGACTTGATTGTTGATGGTATACTTTGTAAGGAAGTCATACCTCGGCAAGATCAAAGCTTGGTTGGTCAGATGGTGGGAGTCTAAATGTTAATAAATGATTGGATCTTATCTCTAAATAACTTGAAATTCCAGTCTATTGTTGCAACAAATCTATTAGGTATTTGGTGGTCAGTGGGTGGATTAGCTATGGGATATCAACCATGTTGTACTTCTCAATTGGGTCAAGTCCATGAGGGGTTATGCATCACAAATACACTACCTGCCCAAGGATAAATCCATCTGACTGACATTCCAAATAAATATTTTCTGTTGAGATCTCGTTGCTTTATTTGCAACCCTACCATAACTCCCTCATAGATCCTCAAACGAAACACATACCAGATGCCGTAGACTCATTGCTTCCAGTGCGACGACCACACCCAAATGTTGATTTATCTGCATCATTCTTGAAAAATTGGATACGATACTTCAAAGCTACAAACAAAATTCGCTAGTAGCTTAACCAGACATTTTTAAATAAAAAGGGTTTTTCTACTTTTCCCTCTAAGCTACTGCTTACCAATATTTTATTTCTGCATTTATTTAAAACATGTATAAGAGATGTAATAAATGGTGTATAACGTAAAAGCCAAAAAATTGATTGACTTCCTGTTGTGGTCCTCGATAAAGATTCCGCCGGGGTAAATCCTTTTCCATAATTCACGTGACGTTAAATCCGATTTATATCACGTGATGTTAAATCCGGATCACAAAAGTGAAATATCCCGTGGCCTAGTGGTCAATTGGTAGTACAAAAACACATGTCCTGTGTTCCAACCCTGGTGTGAACTGACACAAAATTGGCAATTCTCGTGGCGTAGTGGTATAAATCATAGCGTTTAAAAGGTGACACAAAACCACCCTGGTTCAGTGCTTCACCCTAGGTTCGATTCCTTCCACTATAGGCCACAAAATTGATAAGTTTTGTGGCGTAGTGGTATAGATCATAGCGTTGAATTGGTAGCGCCAAAATGCCTAGTTTCAGTGACATCCTAGGTTCGAGCTTAGACCATTTTGATTTTAAGGTAAAAATGTTTTAAAAACATATTGAAGTATAGGAAATTGATTAGATAAATGAATTGCAGGTTCTTTAACTACAGTTCTCTGAGAAAAGGTTGATATATTCAAAATATTCAGTCCTACACTATTATTTCTTAGTCAATGAATAGTGTTTTTTTTTGGTTATCCACCCACCACTATTAGATCTTTTATACATAATAAGACAAACGGTAGGTTAGAGGGAAAAGTTTACAAACCCTAGTTAGTAAAAGTTGTGTGTCTAATAGTGAATGTGATTAGATGGTTTGAAAAGCCTGCCAAATAAAAGGATTTCCATAAATCAGTAGTTGAGAACAGTTGTCGCACTTCTTGAAAGGAGCCGAAAACAGTTGAGTTTGATGATATTTGCGTTGAACTGATGGCAGCGTTGCAGATAAAAGATCTCATCTCCTGTTCTACACCATTATATTGTGCATTTCACTATATTCTGATTTAGAAACACAAGAAATGGAAGATTTCAGTGAACAATTGGCGAAATAATTTTTACCAAACGATAATAGGAGGTCACTACAAGTTTAAATGTTCTTATTTTTAATTCTAAAATTACTACCAAATATCTAAAGAAACGCTTTTCCGCTATAGACAGTATATACCGCTCTCTATTACATCATTGGAGGCATTCCTGCAGGCATTCCACCAGGAGGCCCTCCAGCACCTCCGGCACCAGCACCTTCCTTTAATGAAGATCTTCCAGCTTTTAATAATTCATCACATAATAATAAATTAGATGCAATACCAGTAGCTGCTGAAACAGCATTTCTAACCACTCTATAAGAATCCCAAATACCTTCAACGGTTGGATCCATAGGTTCTCCAGATCTTAAATCTACACCAACCACATGACCTTCAACGATTTCATCTTGACAATTGGAAATGGTTTCTAATTGATCCAAACCGGCGTTTGAAGATAAGGTTTTAGGAATAACCAAAAGTGCTTCTGCGAATGCTCTGATACCTGATTTGTTTTTACCCTTAAGGAAGGTTTTACTGTTTGTAGAATGTAATAAGTGATTGTTACAACTCAACCAGAATGCACCTGCACCCGGTAAAACCGATTGATCTTTAAGTACATTTGCCACAGATCTTAATCCATCTCTGACTGCGTCTTTTGTTTGTTGTAATACGTGATTATTAGATGCTTTAATCAATATGGTAGCAGCTTTTGGATCTTTATTCTCGGTGACATAAGTGAATTTATCTTCTCCGATACTATTTTCATATACTAAACCAGAAAAACCTAAGATATCTGGAGTTAAATCATCAACTGAGTTTTGGGCTTCACCACCACAAACTAATTGTAATCTTTCCATATTTCTTCTTTTTGCTCTTCTAAGGGCTAATATACCATTCTTAGCTAATACATCCAATGACATTGGATCGATACCCTTTTGATTTATTATAACAAATCCCTTGTTTGAATTTAAATCACAAACTTCATTTTTCAATTCAATAATCTTTCTTAATTTATCATCAACGAATTTTCTTTCTGATGCAACTAATTTTTCACGTTGTTCAGCAGATGAATAGAAAAATCCGGAATTAACTTCAGTCTTTTCATATTCTAAAGAAACATTCAAAATAAGGACATAGGCATTTTCAACACGTCTTGGCATATCTGGATGACGAGCACCATGATCCAAAACTAACCCTTTAACCAATTCGGTTTCTTTTGAACTCCCATGTTGCATAGTCATGATTTCAATCATATGTAAATCAAAGTTTCTTTCATTATTTTCTCTAACTGTCAATACAGCATCAGTAACAATTGGGGTTAAGACATCAGCAATTTCATTGGTGACTTTAGTAGCTAATGAAGATCTACCAATGGATAAAAGGAATTCACGATCAAAACTTTCAGGGATTTGTTTGAATTCATCCAAATATTTCAATGATTGTTCTCTGGCAATTTCAAATCCATCAACAATAACTCGAGGATGAACACCTTCACTAATAAATCGTTCTGCTTGTTTTAATAATTCCCCAACCAATAGAATAACGGTCGTGGTACCATCACCGGTGATTTCATCTTGGGCAGTGGCTGCTCTAGCAATCATGACGGCGGTAGGATGTTGGATTTGCATTTCTGTCAATAAGACTTTCCCATCTTTAGTCAATTTTAATCCACCTGATCCATCAACCAAAAGTTTTAAAGTACCTTTTGGACCTAAATTTGAGGCCAATACTTGTTGAAGACCTTGTGCTGCAGTTATGTTAACCTGAAGTGCTTGGGCACGTCTTAGAGACTCTGCCTTTGGGTTAAGCAATTGGATTGAAGATGACATTTGATAGAACTGTTTGGTAGGTGGGTGGGTGGGTGGGTTTCTTGGTGGGTTTTGGTTGATGGAAAATTTACGTGAAGATTTATTTTTATTTTTTTTTGCTTCCAACAAAAAATTTTTTTTAGGCGTAGAAGAACAAATTTACCCGGACAATGTCAAGAAGACATGGACCCAAGGCAAGCGTCACTGACTATCGTACTACTGAAGGGCATCTATAGATATAAATATATATAAATGACAGATTTATTGGAGGAAATATTCACCCCAGCAAGAGAGTATCTTCATACCAAACAAGATGATAGAGAAGAAATAATACGACTAGGTAGAGATATCACCAGTTGTTCAAAGAAATTAATCTTTGCCTTACATCGTCTAGAATCCAATGATGATGAAGTGGTCAATATCACCACGGTAAGAAAAGAATTCTTTCAATATTTCGAAGTCTTAAGTGATAGGATATCACAATTGAGTAAAATGTTTGATCGGAACACGTCTCTTAGGGGCACTATATCTGGACCTGTGGAGGAATTGATTGAGTTTCTAACATTTGGGTACTTCATTAAGAATGGGAGTTTATTACAATTTGGAAAGTTGATTGACCTTGTTAAACTATTGATTCAATCACAAATAGACAAAGCAAGCCAAGAGGAATATTTTGATACGATTCTATGCGTTTTATTTGAGAACAAGGAAATTCCTCCATCAATAGTGAAACAATTAGAGAATATTGAAGTCCCATTCATAGATTTAGGTGATCATTTAATGGGATTATTCGATTGTACTGGTGAGATTATGAGATTATGTATACTGCAACTGTCTATAAGCTCAGGAAAATTTGAATTGGCCAATACAATGAAGAATTATAGATTTCTTCAAGATTTGCACCAACGACTTTCAATTCTTCAGGAAGAGTATCATAACATTGGAATTAATCGAGGAGTATTTGAAAATGAACATTATTTGAAAAGTAGAATTGTATTCAACAAGAAAATGGATGTTTTCACCAATTCTTTAAAGAAGATTGAAACTACATTATTGGACATTTTAGTTAGTGACCGAGAAGTTTTATAAATTAATTACATAAATTAACAACCCTCCATTGCTTTCTAAATTCTAGGTATGGGTCCACCTGGAGAAGTTTCTGTTCTTGCTGTCAATACTTCCACTCCATCTTCAGTCACTAATAACATATGTTCGAATTGAGCAGAATGTTTACCATCTTGAGTTACTGCGGTCCAATTATCTGGCCATTGGAAATCTTTATAAGTACCAAGATTAAGCATAGGTTCGATGGTGAAAACCATACCTGGTTTAGCAATACCTACTGCTTTATTCTTAGCATAATGAGGAATGTTTGGTTGACAATGGAATAATTGACCACATCCATGACCACAGAATGTACGAACAATTGAACAATTATTTTTGGCAGCATGAGCTTCAATTATATTACCCAATTCTCTAAATGCAATTCCTGGTTTAACGGCAGCAATTGCCAAATCCAATGCTTCTCTTGTAGTTTCAACTAATCTAACAATATCTTGATTTGCTTTAGCTTTATCTCCAACATAATAAGTTTCATTAAGATCAGAATGAAATCCTAAATAGTAAATTGTTACATCCAAGTTGACAATATCACCATCTTTCAATTCGGTTTTATCAGGAATACCATGACAAATAACTTCATTAATTGATGTGCAAAATGATTTTGGGAAATTATAATAATTTAATGGAGATGGATATGCATTTCTTTTAATACATTCTTTATGTAATATGGCATCTAATTCATCAGTAGTAATCCCAGGTTTAATATGACTAGCAGTAATATCCAAGATTTCTCTTGATATTTTAGCTACTTTCTTAACCTTTTCGATTTCTTTAGGAGTAAGTACGGGTATTTTACCTAATCTATCATTTTTAATTTCACTGATTGGTTTGCCATTAATAGCATAATCAGGTAATTTAATATGTTTTGGGATTGGTCTTCTTGGAGATAAAGGATAATGAGGTCTTAAATCACCAGAATAATGGAAATCTGGGAATGGGTTATATATTTCTGAACCATCTTCAGCTTTATGGATTGCCTTATGATTGGACCAACTGGAACGGAAACAAGTTTGGTTACAGAATACATTTGAGACACCATCTTTCAAACAAACAGGACATTTTAATTGAGATTCTGTTTCCTTACCACATGTAGGAGCTGCACATACACTTACACTTGCCATGGTTTAAAATATTTTAATCGTGTCTATAATAAAATCTTAGTGAGTAGATGAATGGATGGATGATGATGATGATGGTGATGATGATCTCTCTTAATTAGTAATGATGAAGCCAAGCAGTAAAAAAAAAAATTTCTTTTTTCTTTTTCTTTTTTCGGATGTAAAATAATTTATCTCACTCACAATAAAAAAAACCTTTTGGTAATAAATTAATTAATTAATTAATTAACAAGGGCGCCCTTTGCAGTAGGTTTTTTTTCTGGTAGTGTGGAATTAGAATCAAATCTCTCCTTCTACAAATAAGTGTATTAAATCTACGAAAGGTATGCGTTGAAAATGGCAATTGTTCTAGATGATAAGAGGTGAAACTCCAAGTGGGGACGTTTCAGGCGGGGGAGCAGTTGAGTTGTAGATTCCGTTTACTCGCTGCATAATTGAGATATGGTAATTATGCAGTTGAGACAATTGAAAAATTGTGGGGCCTCCTGAGTTTTGCATCCAATTTTTGAGGAGTGTAAAATCTATTTGTGAAAGCAAAGAAAGATTAATATACGGTAAGTATTATAATCAAAAGCTAAATGTCGATGTATAGCTGAAAGGAAGGTTGTCCCTATTGAGTGTAGCCTTTGTTTGACAATGCTGCAACCTCTATCTCAATTTAAAAAGTAGTGTCGCGCATAACTAATTGCAATTAAGGATATACGGTTCAGTTTAATGGCTTTAAAGAATCGAGGAATGTTGAGTATGTAAGTTTGGAGGGGAAATAGTAAAGTTTAGAATAGAATTGAAAGGCTGCAAAAATCAAGAAGGCTTTAAGAAACTGAGGGATGTTGGGTAAGTAAGTTTGGTGAGGAAATAATAAACTGTAGAAAAGAGTTGAAAGGCTGCAAAAATCAAAAAATGGTTGCGAGAAGGCTGGAAAATTTGTTTCTATTACGACAGAGATATTCAAATGACAATAAGGCAGGTCAATTGGTATTTGCTTATTCTGAAGGTTCCAGTAAGTTGAGATTGGGCGCCATGCGGCACCGGCACCCTTTGCACCAGGTTTTTTTTCTGGTAGTATGGAAGAATCAAATCTCTTCTTCTACAATAAAAGTGCAGTAAATGTACGAAAGGTATGCAATGGAAATGCTAATAGTTCTATACTATAAGAAGATGGGTGACTGTAATGCCAAATGGGAGGCGTTCGAGGAGGGAGGAACTGCTGGTTGATAAATTCCGAATAATCCTGCAACTTCTATCTCAGTTAGAAATAGTACCGTCGCTCATATATAATTTAACCGCTAACGGTTCAGTGGATTTAAGGAACTCAGGGATGTTAGGTAAGTAGGTTTGTAGAGGAAATAGTAAAGTTTGGAAAAGAATTGCAAGGCTGCAAAAATCCCAAAAAATGGTTGCAAGAAGGCTGGAAAATTTGTTTGTATTAGGACAGAGGCCAATGACCAAAACGCCGGTGGCTCCCAAAGCTATTCGAATATTAGGCAAGCAAGCAAATTCTGAAACTTCCAGAAGGTAGATAATTGGTCTAAGTGTCACTCTGGAATGGGAACTTGATGATAGTCGATTGTAAAGTAGCATGGGGAAATGATGTAGGAAAGAACCAAAGTAAATAGAAAAGCAACTTCCCAGGTAGTGTAACATGGCAAAAACACTTTTTTTGAAAACCTCAGGTAGTGTAGAGTGGCAAAAAAAGATTTTTTTTTAAATCGAATTACTTTCATTGTATATGAAGAAGAGATTAGTGCGACATCACATTCATTCAGTCATTGTTCAGTATGTTGCTCTAAGGTGTTGCTGTTGGTCATGTGACAACTGGCTTCTGTGCAGTCAGAGTATATTTGGGCTGAGGCTGTATTGTATTCTACTGCCGCCAATGTGCAATATGCAGGACATGAAAACTCTTCACTTTGGGGACTCAGTGAGGGTTTTATAAGTGGATGAAAATCTTCATCTGTGTTGGAATGTAAGGGAGGAGGGCATGGACTTTTATAGTAATTATTGTATATTGTTATAGAATAAAGTATTGTTATTGTTTGTTATTACATTACGTTACGTACACTACGGTTTACTAGTCATTCATACTTGTTGAACAATTAGAGTTATGCCATGCGTAATGTAATGTTGAAATAGAAATAGTGTTACCAACTACTATGAATAATGCTTTAAATAAATAAACAAATAAGTACAATATTGACTCCATCTAGTACAATATTGGTTCAATCTCAATTCACCATATAGATATTGATTAATTTTAGGTCCAATCCGCTTCCTTGAAAATTCGTCTAACTCCTGAACTGTGCACATAATATTGTTGCACGTGACGTGGGTTGAGATGTTGCATTTTTCTCTAATGCAACCATCCTAAATTCCAACAATACTTAAAGCAAATAAATTTAATTAATTACATACATACAAATTCATTTCATTTCATTAACTATGCAAACTAAAACTACTACTAAAATGTAATTATATATATACAAAGAGATACAATTAATTAGTATGTTAACCAACTCTTGTCAATCATATAATTTAAAGTAAATAAAGAAGAGATGCGCCCCAAATCTACAAATTAACTCAAAAATATAACAATATAATTAAATAAATAAATAAATAAATATATATATAAATAGCTAAAAGCACATTAATACAATTTTAAATGATAATAGTAATAATTATTTCCCTAGGAACCTTT